>JAMKCH010027470.1:0-17276 GCA_023653785.1 Ophioderma brevispina | reverse complement strand
TCCCCGCTAATGATAATCTAATGTACGAGCTGTAATTGTCGGCGAACTTTTATTATAACTGACCTTAAAATATGATAAAAGAGATTGGACAATAAAAACACTAATTAAAATAAACATACGGGAACTATTGTTAGTACAAAGGACCCACCTTTCATAAAATGGTAAGACCAATTAGATGTGCAAATGGGACAATTCCCCAACCGATAAAACTGTTTTCCATCTCCACATGCCCGGTCCACATGGTTTCTGGAAAAGGCTGGCGATTTTGTTTAGCGTGTGCTTAGCTCGCACGTTCGTAGCCCGGGCGACACGACTCATTACCCATTATGAGATTTCTAGTCAGAGCACCTCGGACTAAGTGTGACTAATCAAATATACCTAGCCTATATCAGTCACGCGCCCCGGCGTTTTATTTGTATTCACATTGTAAAGATACTTATTTTGCCCCCAGCAAATCGTTTAATTAATAGGTTTTTTATGGGTTAGATCAACCAAAAATTTGAAAATTCCTCAGTATATTGTTCCCTCCCCGCTCCTACACGAAATGGTATAACCATAATTGGCATGGAATTCCGGGGTCAGGGTGCAAGATTACAATTCAATCGCGCACCTTGGTCTTGTTCTTGGCAGGGTCGCTAGGACCATAGGGCAAGCCAATACAAGTTTGAGCGAGATGAAGGTCATTGGTCGTACGTTTTCAAAACAATACATAATTAGCGTTCACATCCTTCAAAAAAAGGAAAAAGAAATTTTTAATTTGGAAATCCTCAATGTACCACATGATTGGAGTTGGATTGCAGAATGAATATAGATGCAGGAGAATCTTTATTTTGCATTGTTTTATTTAGGAAAGTACGTCGCATGTTTCATCATAGTAGTACTACGTATGATATAAAACTTACTAACACGTCCCTAAATGAATTGTCGATTGATTGGCCAAAGTAATTACGTGTTACAGTTCGGATGCATGATGCAGATTTCGCTGTACTCAGCCATCCGCTATAGATAGTAGTGACTCGCGCCGGTCTCAAGATCCATTTCTTATTTTACATCAAAACAGTCGAAAAATACAATGAAAAGTGTCTAAAAACAGGGACAGATTGCATTTTTAAGAATGGTTGCAACTTTGGCTTTTGATGCCCAAAACCAGTGTCCAAAATATTTTGAGAGCCCGTGTCACAATGTAACCAATTATTTAATGATTATTTTTATTGATCCCCAGAAATCTAAACTCCTTTTCTCGAGTGTATCAGCTACCCATTGCCGTTTCATCCTAATTTTGATCCGAGTCTCTCCTTTCCGTTTACAAACAAACAAAACACCGGAAACCATTAGGCCTATAATGTTGGATGAATTCCAGTAAATGGACAAACACGCTGTCGGATGATGTCCGCACCATAGCAATTGCGAGAAGTAAAAGCTAGAAGTAGCCGGCTTGATTTCTCTTCAAATATCTTGAGTCGCAGCAATTAAGAAAGATACAGGGTGGGTGTATTTACCATGTTGCAGGTGTTAAATAAAATACCTTGAAAAAATTAAAGTATTAGCCTGAGAAATACGCAAAGATACTAGTAACAAATTACAAAAATCGTTACACAAAGTGGGGGCGTTCAGAGCAGTGAACCTCACCGAAATGGAAGGGGGCGGGTTTAATTTTAGACTGATTTTGCAAGTCGACCAATGGTTCGGGGAATATAAAGTGATGGGCGCTAAATATGTCGAAAACGGTAATAAAATATTTTCTACCCATTTTCGGCCTATAAATCGTAATAAATAGTAAAATTCGTGTAAAATTTTATTAATCTGTCCTATCGGTATAAAGAAATCGGTATCTTTGAGCTTGTTTATTCCAATCTCCGCATCTAAGTCTCATTGTTTATTCCTCTGGTGTGAAGGGCACTGTTGGAGTGTGTAGAGATAGTGCGCACGGGTCACCATTTTTCGTTCCCACATGCTCGCCCAGACCGTTTTTATCATTTTAGTTTCGAGATGTCAATGCTCCATTTTCATTAATATCCTTATCGTCAATGTTCAGCTTTTTGCTTGATTATATTGTGAGCCAGACGTTCCTGAGTAGCCTTATTGGTACCGACCTGGGGGGGGCAAAGAGGCATTTCTACCAGGGCTACCTCACACATACTATGACATCCAAAAATGTATAGATGGGCCATGTCTGGTAGGGTAGCTAAGCGATCTAAGGCTCGGGGCTCGCAAAGAATTAATACACAGGGGTAAAATTGAAAAGTGGGTCTAAAAAAAACAATGTTGTTGAATTGCAGACAATGTTTCGTATACGCAAGGATATAAAAAAATGTATAGTTGTGTGCTATCTCTGACTTACCCTATGGATTATAAGCTGAAAACCTTTATTGTAGGTCAAAGGTTAATTATCTAGCTTCTACAGGGGTCAAATACTAAAAACTGCTTCAATTTCATGGAAATGGTCCTCATATTATTTGTAATGTAATACAAGTAAAACTAAGGTATATGTTTTGGGACCCAAATTGGGTACAAGTATAGTTACCAATTTACAACACCAAAATAACCCCAAGCCCCGATAGGGTATAGGGGTAGTACTATTAAGGTGCGTAACTTGTTCATTTCACATTGCGATGGTCCAAATTTTTTATTCTCTTCCTTATTTTATTGTAATGACATTACAAAAATAGAATCCATTTCCACTGAAATTTAAAGCATTTTTTAGTATTTGACCCCTGTAGAAGCTAATTTAACCTTTGACCTACATAACAGTTTTTAGCTTACAACTCCTTAAGGGTAAGTCAGAGATAGCCAAACATACATTTTTTTTTTTAATCCTTGCGATCATACGAACATTTTATATGCAATTCAACAACATTGACCACTTTTCAATTTTACCCCTGTATAGTTTTTTGTCGAGGCCCTAGATCGCTTTAAGTACCCTACGGATGGCCCTCATACATTTTTGTGTATTCCATAGTATGAGGTAGCCCTGGTAATAAATCCTCTTGCCCCGCCAGGTGTACCCGACCAACATGCCTGGGCCTCACCCACTATTATAAATGTATCCAAAACACGACTCCCAATATAACGATCGAATGTCCGACTAGAAAACACACAAGAATGTGAATGTCTTTGCTCATGGTGTCCCCAAACATTTTACACACACACAGTGTGTACGGAGCGGAGCCAATAGATCGAGTACAAGCAACGTGTTATTTTAAAACGATGTTTTATCGACGAGCTAATCGCGCCAAAACGCTGGTCCCCCGGGGGTTGCCCATTTTAGTCCCGACGAACCCGAGTAAACATGAGTTAAGGAATCACTACTGGGGGCCCGGACTGGGGGCCATGATAACTTGCACCTGTTATGTTTTATGGATTGGTTGAATGTCATAACAGAATGGCAGTCAGGTCAATAAATGCATCATAATTAATATTTCTTAATAATAATCCTCCGATTTGCCTATAAAAACAAAAATTATTAAACACCTTTTGAATTCATGAGGTTACTTTAAAGGCTGACTCATATATTTCGAATATTATTTTTTTTTGTATTAATGAAAAATAGTCAACTAGAATGAGATAAACCTAAAATGCACATTCCGAAATTTGAGATTAATCGTATTTTTTCGTTTTGATGGCAGTAAACATTTATTGTTTGTATTCGTCCCCTATATACTGTGTATAACAAATCCGGATCCGGAATTTTTATAACAAAGTTGTGATTTTCTATATGAAGGAATTCGATTAAGCTTACAATTTCACAGCACAGTGATAGTATATGTACATCATTAATTGCCATGCCAAAACGCACAATTTTTTTGAAATTTGAGAGCGCCCTCCGTCAAGGAAATCTTGAAGTCTGCCTTTAAGTTTTAATCAAAAATAAAAAAAATAAAAAGTTTTAAGTTTTAAATCTACCACTAGAAAGAGGGAGATAGGCCACGTGTAGCATTTCTGGAGGGGCCAAGGATCCTCCAATCACGAAACCTAAGTGGGTACAGATGTAGCCTTAGGCCGGGCTGATCACTTCATTAGTTATTGGATCAAAGGTCATCGGGGATGATTCAACGGTCAAAGATTTTCCAAATGGTAAACATTGGTTTTCAGCGACCGAGGGTCGACGTTCCATCAACTTGGTGGGTGGTCCCTTGACCGTCCGAATACCAAATTTGTATTGGTCTCTGGATCACGGGGTCATGTGGGATCATTCCAAGGTCAAAGGAGGTCAAATGGGGTAACCATTGTGTAGGACATTAAACTTGGAGGGTGGGGTTGATTGTTGAGGTCTAAAATTTTAAAGGCACAACAGGTCATTAGGGGTCATTCAAGGTCAAATGAGATAAACCTTGGTGTCTCGGAGACCGATAGTCACACGTTCCTGAACTTGGGTCTTCGGACGTCCAAGGGGCACCCACCCACCGATTTGTATTGGTTTGTGATCAAAGGTCATCAAGGTCAAAGGATGTCAAATGAGTAGAACAGTGGTGTATGGACCTGAAATTTGGAGGGTGGGGTCATTGTAGATGCCGAAATGTTAAGGTCATGACAAAATTAGCTATATAGTAATACCGTGTGTCGGTCTCTCCTGTCTGTGCTGAACACTTGCGTCTTTTCTCGGAGACCCGAGGTCACATGTCCTGAAACTTGGTGGGTTGGGCGAACTGGGTGCCCCTTGACCGACGAAGACGCGAGTTTGTATGTGGATGGATTAAAGGGTCATTTTAGGTCAAACAAGGTCAAATGGACCGCCTCTGTTTTCTTCAGAGACTGAGGTTGAAACTTGGTGGTTGGTGTCCCTTGACCATCCTAATACTGAGATTGTATGTGTTAGTGGATCAAACTTGAAAAACTTGGAGGGTTGGGTCGTTTTTTGATGCCCAAAAGTTTGAAGGTCAGGACAAAGGTCATTAGGGGTCATTCAAGGTTCAAATGAAGGTTCCAACGTTTGTTTCTCGAGACCCAAGGGTTGGCACGTTCCTGATTAGTGGGTGGGTGCCCCTTGACCGTCCGAGGTTGTTTTGGTTACAGTGGGATCAAAGGTAATCAGGGGTCATTCAAGGTCAATAAGGTCAAATGGGGTATCCTTGGTTTATTGACATGAAACTTGGGAGATGGGGTCGGTTTTTGATGCCAAAAATTTTTTAGTCAGGAGCACGTCATTAGGGTATTCAAGGTCAAATGAGGTTTAACTTTGTTTCTCGAGATCGATGGTCGCCGTTCCTGAAACTTGGTGGTTGGGTGCTCCTTGACCGGCCCAAGAACCGAGGTTGTATTGGTTTAGTGGATCAAAGTTTCATCAGGGTCAAATGAGGGGGTAAATGGATAAAACTGGTGTATGGACTTTGAACTTGGATGTTGGGTCGATTTTTGACGCCAAAATCTTAAAGGGCACACAAGGTCATCAAGGGGGATGCAGGGGTCATTCACGGTCAAAGGAATCAAAGGGGTAAACTTTGGTGTATCCAGACAAAACTTTGTGGGCAGGGTCGATTGTTGATGCCAAAATTGGTAAGGTCACGACAAGGTCATCAGGGTCATTCAAGGTCAAATGGGGGTAACTTTGGTGTATGGACCTTGAAACTTTGGAAGGTGGGGTCGATTGTTGATAGCCAAAATTTGTAAAGGTCACAAGACGTTCCACTCAGGGGGTCCATTCAGGTCAAATGGGGTAAACCTTGGTGTATGGACATGAAACGACAAACACTTGGTGGGCGGTTAATTGTTTATGCCAGAAAATGTTAAAGGTCACAACAAGGTCATCAGAAAATTATTCAGGTCAAAGGAGGTCAAATGGGGTACTCTTTTGTTTATGGACATGAAACTGGAGGGTGGGGGTCGATTGTTGATGCCGAAAATTTTAAAAAAGGCACAACAAAGTCATTAGGGGATCATTCAGTCGAAGGAACCACAACACTCAAGGGATGACTTCCAAACTTATACAACTATGCATCCCTCAACATCCAATTGATGGTTACTGCTCTTGATGCCTCGTTACAACGATCCTGACGCGTGCGAAAAAACTGCGTCAAGGTTATGACACCACACTGCCCACTGGCACGGAGGGTAGATAAATGGACTATTATACGGCCAAGAAAAAAAAACAATTTGTCCTCAGACGACCGCACGCATTTAGGTTTAAAATTGCTTTTTTGACCGCATATGATTTTTTTTTTTTTTAGTTTTACTCACTTTAAATTTTTTTGTAAAAAATTTCCGAAAAATGAACATTTGGGCCGTGAGCGGCCGAAAAATAAAAATGAAAAAGTTGGCCAAAAATGCATTAAAAAAAAAGAAAGAAAACCGCATTGTTTAAAAATTTAAAAAAAAAAAAAAAAAAAAAGCATTTCGCATTTTCGCATTTAATAGCATTACTTCGAACAAACTTGTTTTTTTGCCTAAGATCTATCTGTTATTCCGCGGCGGGTAATGGGTTGTCGCAAAAACAAAAACAAAGCAAAATTGGAGTGTGAAAACGGAAAGGTTTGTAACCGTTAAAAATGTTATAAAATTGCAAAAACTTGCACCATTCTTGTCTAAGACTATTTTACACTTGGTACTTCTTATTCTGCACTCTTCATTTGCTTTCTTTTTTTTCCGTTAAATAACATATTTATCAAGCTCATGGATACTGCTCAATTTCTACATCACAAATGTGATCACTTATCCAACGAATTCTCCACATTAGAATTTGCCAGTCCGTTTGCGAAATATGGTCTATGCCTATCAAAAAATTTTAATGGTAGTTGTCATCTTGAAGTTCTTGCTATTTCTGGTGAAGTATCTCTTAATAGATCTGGATGTAAATCGCAGTGATATGGCTGTAGCACGATTATTTCATGTCCATTAAGTTGATTAACATTCCAAATTGTATTAAAAACCAAGAGAATCTTCCTTTCATATTGATACTGTACCATTTTAAATCGCATTTGTTTCGTTGTAATTTTAAAAAGGAAATTTTGGTTATTATCAACTCGTAAGCCCACATTTGTCGAGAGAATCCAGGTTTCTTGACCGATATTCCAATTTTATTGTCCGCCGATAATCAAGATTTTTAACTCGATATTCCAAATTTTCAACGTCGATATTCCAAATTTTTCGATACAGTGGCACATTTGTTGGCGAGAGAATCCAGGTTTATCAATATCGACCGATATTATTTTCCAAGTTATCGGCCGATAATAATCCAGATTTTTATTAACTGATAATCAAGATTTTTAACTCGATATTCCAATATTTTGATCCAGTGCACATTTGGCGAGAGAATCCAGGTTAATCAGCCGATATTCCAAGTTAATCGCCGATAATCCAAGATTTTCAACTCGATATTCCAAAATTTTTCAATATGCACATTTGGCGAGAGTTGAAAATCTTGGATTATCAGTTGAAAAACTTGGAATATCAATCGAGAATCTTGGCATATCAACACATTTTGATATCTTGGGACGATCGATGGATTTGGACTGATCGACGCCAAACTTTACATAAAATAAGAAAAACTTGGAATATCGGTTGAAAATCTTGGATTATCGGTTTAAAAAAACTTGAAATATCAACTCATTTGATAAGCTTGGAATATCGACCGAAAATTTTGGAATAATCGGGTGTGCCAACGTACAATAAAAACTTTAAATATCAGTTCGAGAATCTTGGAATATAAAACCACATGTTGATTTTGGTAGACGCTTGGATATCGACCGAAAATTCTTGGAATATTAGCCAAACGACAAAAAAAGTATAAACTTGGAATACCAACCGCAATTCTTGGAATAACCGAAAAATCACTTTTTGAAATCTTGGCATATGACCGATTTTATCAATCGAAAATCTTGGACTATCGGTTGATAATCTTGGAATACGAATTGTTGTCAAAATACATGCAATATCAAGAGAATCTAACTAACACGAAGGGTCACAATAAGGTTTCTATAAATCAAATCCTGAAACTAAACGCTGCGTGCGGCCCTGTATAGGCCTATATACCGATGGCAAACTTCAAATACAAATTCTAGGTGTCAAACTGTGCAACGCCCTTTTTACCCAAAAAGTATGCTACCTGTGGCCTAGAATTTCCAAAATTGATTGCTTGATTTGCTCTCACATATACAATTTTCTCATAGATAGACATGACATAATTCACAGGAAGTGATTTTGATAGACCAGGTCGTAAGAAAAGACGTTCGCGTAAGACGTTTATGGTTCTTCGGAAAGCCTTCCTTTATCTCGCGCAGCTTTCCATTTAGATTTGGTGAAAAGATGTTTAAACAAGAAAACACGGACTGAAAGATTAAAAGCATTTTTCTGATATCTACTATCGAACCTCTTTTCAATTCTATAGTGTAAAAGAGTGAAAATATCACTCTCAAAGAGTCACATCACTTCAAAAGAGTGCAATTTCCACTCCAACACGGCCAAAAAATATCAGTAAACTAGAATTCGGTTTCCGCGGTTCTCGGCTTTCCGCTTTTCCGGGGGTTTTTTTGGGGTTTGGTTGTTCCTTTCCGGAACCTTATTCGGGCGGCTTTGGCGATGGAGGCCCGGATGGAGGGGTGGGGGCTTTTGCTGAATAACAATTAAAATGGCAGATCCGATTGCGGCCGGTAGTATGCTCTATTTTTTTTTTTCCAGTAGTGAAATGTGCGGGGACCCGATTTCCGAACTTGGGTGCTTGGGAACTTAATTTGTGTCCCAACAGGTAGGGTCTTGGAACTCAAAAAATTTTTGTGCAAATTTGCCGGATTGGGAGCCGAAATTTGGCTAAAATTGAGCTTTTGAGGCAAAGTTTACCAAAAGTAGACCTATTAACGAATTTTACTTCAACGGTCCTCGGGACACGTATAATGAATTGTAAATTTTACAATATTATAACATACGGGCATTCTCAATAAAATACGGATAGGCTATATTATACTCTAAAAGATAATTTAATTAAAACTCTTGGAAAATGTGTGAGTCGGTGGAGTTATTAAAGAGCTTGGGAAATGTAGGGATAAAAAAAGCACTCATGACCACACCACCTAGCAATTGCCTAAATTGAGACTCTTTTTAACTAATTATACTTTTACGGTAGGGCTATTTAGTTGGTGCTGCTGCGTATATACTGTAAAATTCACAAGTACAAGAAAATGAACGACAAAGCAAAGTAATATTTTACTGTAACGTTTATAGTTACATACTTAACCACTCAAATGGATAAGGTATTTTTACACAAATTAGTGGAGTGGAGCCCTACATCAGAAAATGCATTTCCCATTGGAATACTTCTGCAAAACTCTGCGCAAGCATATATATTGCTGTGAGACACTACTATTAGTGAAAGAAAACAAAATAAAAATATTGATCGGTTTAGAAATTAGGGAGTGCCAGTTTGGACTGAAAAGTAGCAATTTTTGCCGCTTTCTCCACAGTGATGCACTGTCCATGTTTTTAAAACAATAGCTTTTTATGAGTAAAGGACTTCAGTGATTCCACCCGAAGGTCAAAGTGAAGATTTAGTCTACGGTATGTTTCTCATAAGTTATCTTTTCCACCTGAAATAATTGACAGCACATGAAGAAAAGCAGGGTTTCAAAGATACCGAATCTCCATTCAAATTACGTGTTGTATATAACTGTCCGTGCGATTTACGGAACGGAAGACTAAAATATCAAAATGTTGGCCTTATGTCGTTTGCTTTCGGTCCTATCACTTGCAGGGTATGTTAGTATACCTGAACTTGTTACAGACACGGAAATACCAGATTGTTAATGATTTTTTTTTTTCGAAAAATTAAAAATATTAAAAAAAAACCTGATAGTGCCTTTAAAATAGACCAAATTAATTATACTTATAACAATAAATTAAGGGGTGCTGGCTACTTTTAGAATTTTTGTAGTGCCCTTTTCCGGACCATGTATTCCCATTCGTTTGTACAGGAAATGAATTATCAATTAATTACTTTTATTTGTTAATAATAGGAATACAGCAAAAAACAATATGATAAATAATTATGTAAATTAATGCAGTATGTGAAAAAATTACAAATTACAAATAAAAGATGATAAATAATACATTATGAATCAACTGGATCAAATTACATAAAATTTTATTATCAATTATTATTATTTCAGGTTAAAAAAAACAGGAAGGAAATCGTTTGGAAGGTGAGTGGCCATACATATAAGAAGTACATAAATTCTTTTACAAAATAAGTAAAATTAACTATTATTAAAAAACAATTAAATGCCTATTATTAAACCAACTATACACACGTAAAGTATCAAATCTCACATTCATTACAAATTTCATTTACATAAAAAAGGACAAATAAACCCAATTACCCAAATTCAGCAACACCAACGTATAATATAGGAGCTTCACCCACCGTGTCACCTCTAGTACTTTTCTGAGGGTATTGGCAGTGAATGGAGGGGATGTGCAGTGGACGGAAACTAAAACTTCCATCTAAATCTTTTGGGAGAAAAAATCAATCTGTGCTTAATGAAATCATTCAATTCAGGTCAACGCATGTATAGTTACATTAACTCTCAAAAGATTCTGACTAAGAGCTTGACTGGCATTTGCTTTCAATGGTATTCAGTGTATTCAGTGTGAGTTGAAATCAAGGGGGTGAAACGCATTGTTGAAAACCGTCGTCCGTGCTGGGCGCTGACATTTTGAGTATTGCACGGAATAATTATTCGTTTGGTGCTTGTATACACACATAATAGTCAAAATTCGATACAACAATCCGCCCAAAATATCAGTTGTTGATGTTGGGTGCTATTGGGTGGTTAAAGTTTTGTCCTACCGATGGGCCACACAACGAATGAAAATGATTATGAAATGACAACATCAGCTGTCTTGATTTAAATAAACGCCTCAATGAATACAATCATGTTCACCTAAGCGGCGCATTGCATTATGAGAAAAAAGAGAGTATCTGAGCACAATGATCCAGGTACACTATGTTTACACCTGGCCACCTCTAACACATACATTAATTTGTATCACTACCGATTAGTTTAGTGTATATGCAAAGCGGCAACCACAGTATGTGGAAGAAGCGGAGGCAGCCAATTGCGTTCTATTGTTGCGTTACTATAGGTTTTCTTTGTGGTCGGCAAAACATGCGAGACGGTGAGTTTCTAAGATTAAGTAACGTTTTGCCTCTCTATCTATTATAGAACCTATTTGAGTTGAATGTTACTGACTTTGAGCGCCCGTATTTTAGCGTGGTTTGGATAAAAGGAACACAAAAGTCTTTGCACTCTCCATGTAAACCTGAAAGGCCAGATTATCTTTCGTTGATTAGGAAAGAGTGAACTGGGCGCCACTATTCTGCCTTCTCTCCAAACTAATCGACGCTGTCCAAAACTTTGCCTTCGGTGACACGATGGGTTGATATCTTACATCGTACGCGCGGCGCCCACCCTCGCAAAGAGCTACGAACTGGCGCACCCCCCCCCGATTTTCCTGGCCATATAATCTTTAAATAGGACCACGCGTATAAGCTTAGAGTTTAATCGTTTCTATTGGTATATCAAATTGAGAACCAATATTCGCAATATGAAGTCACTTACGTCATTAAGTGAAGAAAGTATGAAAAATAGGGTGGGAAGGAATTGATATTACGCCAGGCCAAATTTTATGACTCAAAACAAACTGTTTTTGTGAAATTTTAAAGGCCATATCTAAAATTGACCAAAAGATCAGTATAGCTTTGTAATTCTAGCTCTCAATGTTCAATCACACGTACATGCGTAATCCAATACTTAACAAAATAAGCTAATGTCATGTTTAAGAAACTCAAATTGGGCAATTTTTGTCTCATTTACAACATTTTCGTGGTTAAAATACTTGTCCACAGCAAAAAGCAAATTATTTTTTTTTTTATTAGTGAGCACATAGACTAAACCATGGTCAATTAGATCGGGCATGAATAAAACAACATAGCACGGAAGCCTTTTGAGTGCTTTAAGGGCCCATAGATTGGAGATGAAAAGGATTTTAAAATGTAATTCCACCATAATCCCACACACAGTAGATAAGGTATCAGATTGCGTGTACACATCGTTTATGTCACCCACTTTGATTACCAATGTTATTGGGATAGCTTGACACAATGTATTCGGGGATATTAGTGATACTCGCTTCTTTCAACGTGGCCACAAATTAGGTGCTAAACTTGGAGATTAGATCATGTGGTCAATTTCACCATATCCCATAACGCCAGCAGTGGAAGTAGATGAGGTATTGTAAGACTGCATCATGTACGGATATGAGAAGTTACAAGCTTTTTTTTAAAAACTATACCAGCCATTATTTGGACAATGTGACGTAATTTAGTATGGGATATTGCGATTTGAGAGATCTCGAAAACGAGCTATGACGTAAGAGGTGCGATTTTTCCATTTAGCTTTAGGGGGTTGCAACGGCGCCCCACCCAAGCAAAGATGTCTTCTTCAAATACATCATCAGTATTCTCCATTACAAAATCCTCTATTCCCTTTATTATATACAGGTTATATATAATATATTACAACAGTAGAACAAGTCAAAACCTAAAAAGTATGCATGCCTAGATTGCCTCAGCCCTTTCACTAATTAAAAATTACACCCGGCACCAAGTAAGGAAGCCCGAAACAGGAATATCTAGCCACTTGAAGTTGTTAGGAACCATCTCGCGAAATAGGTAACACCGGAACTCAAACAACTTACGCAGAGTTTATTCCTTCGTCAAAAACACTGTTCTCTACTACAAGATCTCTCGAAAATCACACTTAAGAATTCGAGTTTGAAACATTTTTGTCAGATTTCCAATAATATGCGTTAAGTTGATTCAAATCATATACCTTTCCCTTAGACACCGTTTCTATCATCCCTACCCCCCAAGTCCTGGCCAATTTGACGTGTCGAACCTAAACAAATAAGTAAGTCAAGCAAAAGTACACTATGCCAGGTCGTTCGAGTGCCAAAATTGTGTAAGCACGTATGTCAATACGGAATAAAAAAATAATAAAATCGCCAATCTCATCGTAGTGGGCAGTTCACACTCCATAGAAAACCGTTTTATACACAATTTGGCACTCGCCAGTGGTGCTTAGATAAGAACAAACTCGCACGACGACGCGAAAGCAATATGAGAGGCGTCCCGCCCTCTAAAAATTAAGAACTCCGTAAAATTAATATTTCCCAAATTTGTTTATAAAATTTATTGTGCAGGTACAACAAAATACGTGTGCATTGTGGTTAGTATAGTTTGTTATGTTTTAATACAGAGAGAAAACAACTCTTCATGATCATGAAATTTTTGAATTACACAAGTAGATGCTAGGTTTTAGTTTGGAAAGTGTGTTTAGTAAAGCTTAAAGATGCAACAAGAGATTTCACATAACAGGTGTTCCGAAAAAATTTGAAAATTCTGATTTTTGCACTATTGTAAAGCTTTCCATCAAAAATATCCCCATCTGAAAGGATTAAGCTGAAAAATGTTTCTTTGGTACAAAAATTGTGAAATTTCTAATTTCGTATAGGAGCAAATACGAAACTCAGCATATATGTTTTATATTGAAATATAAGCAAATCAAAATTGCCTTTCTCTCTTTTAAGAAATTTCTGTAGCCAAATCTAAGGTAAGAAATCTATTGAGTGTCTAATCTATATGAAATTATTATGACACAATATTTGGGTGCCTCAAAATCTTTCGTTGCACCTTTAATGGAAACAAACGGCAATGTTAGGAGTGTAACACTGGACTAGTGACAATTTGTGTACTGATACTACCTACCGATTAAAAACTATTTCTGAACTACTTCCGAAACTATCTGAAGACCTTAGACGCAAAAATGTCAGGAGTTCTTCTTCTTATCGTGTCCAAATATAGTGGTTCTCAAATATGATACAGCCAGAGAAGCTCAGAGATGGGTACAAGGTCTGTGCATTGTTGCTCCAACAGTGGGCAGACCAAGAGATGTTCCATTGTCTGTGCTGTTCTAGTACAACCACAGGTAGCGCCCTGATCCACTTCCAGGTAGCCCCACTTCTATAGACCAGTTAACATCCTACGTCACTTTCTTTTGTTGACTGCCAATCCATGCCTTCCAATCGTTATGGCTCATAGTATTAAAACTCTAACAGATACAATTGCCCAGTGTGTAACAGTCAGGCCGACCTAGTTCAAGATACCAGGCCCTAACATGTTTACAAACATTGCTGTTAACTGGTCTATAAGGAAACCTTAGATCGGCCGATTCTGGTTCTCAATCTGTAGAGACATCGTCATTCAGCCCATGAGGAGTCAGCTCCAGGTGGGAGATGCTCACCAGGTTCAATACCAACAGATGTTACTTGGTTGGTAGCAAATCTTTCTTTCCACAAGGCGACTCTCTTAAACTCCTTAGAGACTGTTTCAGTGGTTCGGCCTTTGCTTAAAGACACTATCAGTGCATTTTCTAAATCAGCACACTCAAAAATCATAAAATCAGATTTTTGCAATGTATGTAACAAGTAAGGTAGCTAACATACCCTGCAAATGATCAAACCGGAAGTCAGCCCTAATAAGGACAGAATTCGAGATTTTAGTCATTACTGGCGTCGACACTTCCTACAGCACGTAATTGAATGGAGAATCGTATCTTTGGAACCTGCCGTTTTCTATCCTTTTTTCTGGCAATTCCGACAGTTGGAAAAGTACCTTATAAGAATCTACAGCTTATCCTTCACTTTGAAGCGTTCATCTAACGTTTACCAGCAATTTTAAAATATTTTTTATATAGTTCTTTAAAAAACTTCCTCTCTGTAGCAGGAGCGTAAATCTAAATACATAAAAAAATGATGCTTACCCGACTTTTTCATGGGAAGTAAACTTTCAAATTTATTGGTGTTGCCAAACTGATAATACCGTCTTGATTTTTAAGGAACCTCTCAAGTACACTGCCGCTATTTGTCAAATTACAAATGTCCAAATGTGTTTGACATTTAACAGTGCAAGTTACAAAGTGAATGTTGCCCTTTTGAAATGTAATTATAGAAAACTTGACTATATATGAAATATATTAAGGCCTCACCTCGTTCCCAGTACTCTCTTATTTAAGACTAATATAACCTATAGTTATTGTTGTTTTGTTTGAAAAACGTACCTTTTGCCCTTAAAAGTGAAAAAAATAACACAGAAACCCGATAAATTGCAGAGGTGCTTCCCCAGGTAAAACAATGATTTCTTGGCCAGTCCACATGGTATGTAGCGTGTCAAAAATTTCGGAAGCGATTGTAGATCTAGGGAGAACGCGATTATGGCGTATATAGGGTATAGGGTAAAAATATTTTTAAAACAAATCTTAAACCATGCCAAACGAGAGACATTCACAACATTTCATCTTACAATCATCCACCAAAACTATTTTGTCGTAGATGTCAAGCGCTAAAAAGGTCAGTCGAACGCGTCCACTTGCATTTCTAGTTTTCCATGATTGCAAGAAACGGGCATTCAATTGATTCTTTTACTTGAAAAGGTAACGTCCTAGGCATTCTAAAACCATAAACGATGTCCTGGTAGGTGAGTGATAGTGAACATTAAAGTAAAGAGCATCGTTTCTTTTCTCCGAAGAGTTTTTTAAAGTTCCACCAAGCAAGATGCAAACTATTTTTATTTGTTTACATATTTACATTTCTCGGAGTCAGAAATGTTAGCGTGGGTAAGACATCAACACATTCAAAGTTGTTGTATACTCACGTAACTCCATTATCTTTTGATAAGTTTCTCTTCCTGTGAAGAAACGTTAAAACAACTTGTTGATGTATCTTGACAATGTAGTTTTCTTCATTCGAGGTAGTGAAATCTAAAAAGTTCATGCACCAAAAAAAAACCTTTTTTTGTGGCTAACTACCCTCAAAAGTTCTTCGACCATAAGCAGTAGAGCATGTAAGCAAAACTCCAGTATTAAGCTAATACGAACCTCGGAGAGCATTGCCCCTTGAGGGTACAGAACATTTAAATCTCCGCCGCAAACAGCGGTAAAATTTTAAAACATTTCAGGAGTATTTCTCATTCTTCGAACCAATCATGCTCCCCATTTTCCAACTCCGCGAAAATATTTAAAAAAAAATCCTTGGGGGATAGGTCTATAACACTTCTCGGATTTAGGTGGAAATGTCAACTTTAACAACGTCCATGAGGTTGTGGTCATTAAGTATCTTGCGTCATATTTCGTTGAACCGTATGTTTTCTGCTCCAATAATAAAAAAAACTACGTGTCCATACCACTGGCGCTCATCTGAAACAACAAACCAATTTTAGTTTCAATTGTCTGTTTTAATGTATTCCTAATAAAAATAACTTCATCCTCAAATGGGGAAATGAGACAGATTTGAAATATAGTTAATAAACTTCCGTGCGTGAAAAGGTGGAGGACCTCGTATACTCCGTGAATATTAATATTGAAACATTAATTATTTCTCAGGTCGCCACTAAGGGCAGTATTGTTGCGATGCTGAATCTGGAAATTTCTTTATAAGATAATTTTGCTCATATTTTTCAAAGTTCGCGTGTTTTGAAGAATTGTAGAACTTTGACCTCTAGAGGCAAGGCACTATCTGGGATCCATTCGAAATCGTTATTAAAAAAATGACAAATTGCCAAAAAATGAAGAAAAACAGCATTTTTGAAAACGATCTAAATTCTCTTCAACGACGGTTATACCAGTGGCCAGTAATAGTAATGACCAAAATATCAGATTTTAACCTTATATAGCTTGATTTCGGCCACTCGTAGGGTATGGTTGTAGACATACAGGCTTGATTTTTTAAGTGTTTTTTCGCTACTGATTTAGGCAAGTCACTGATATAGCTGCCTTTATTCATTCAACTTTAAAAAGTGATCTGTAGGAGTTTGTCTTGTGTTTATGTTACAATAGTTAAAAAATTTCTGTTATTTAACGGTAAAATAACCGGAATCCTGATGCCGGTATTCTACCGTTTAAAAACAACAAACCGTAAAAGATGAATTTGCCGTTTATGATTGAAGAGAAGGTTTGATGTTTAATCGAGGTTTGTATGAAGAACAAACACATTATTTTGTGTTGTTTTTAAAGTCATTTAAAAAATCAAGAAATCTTCTTAAATAAGTAATTTTCTTTCTACGATGCACCGTATTTTAACGGTTAGAATACTGGAAGCTGGGATTCCGGTATTCTACCGTTATAAACGTTATTTTTGATAACAGTGATACTTAAATATGAGGATCACTACTTGTGTAAGTTCGCGAATTTAAAAGCAAAGAGAACCTTAAAAACGGCAATTTCCGTTATTACATACTC
>JAMKCH010027469.1:0-30496 GCA_023653785.1 Ophioderma brevispina | reverse complement strand
CAAGTAAAAAGAAATACATGTTTCTCGTCCCCACCCGCTCCAAATTTTAACGCCGCCATGATTTTTTTTTGTTATTTGTTATCATTTTTAAAAATTCTGCAAAAATTCAACAAAAGGTTTAATTTCCAATTTTTCTACAACTACAAAAACTACAAGTTTGGTGATTATTTTAATAATATGTCAACATTGAGAATATAGGTTACATACCTGAATGTTGTATTAAACGTTCAAGCACTCACTACTACGTGATAATTGTTCATGTACACAGAGAGTGAAGATAAAGGTATATCTTCTCTTTCAGGACTCCGTATCTTTTAACAAACTTTACTTTATGTATAGATTTCACACGTGAATGTAGCAATCTTAAAGAGTATATTTGTTCATATACACAGATAATTTAAAAATGGGTGACCCAATAATAGTCTAATTTTTCATGTTTTTTCCATGGAAGCATATCTCCAAAAATACTACTGTACTGACCCTAGTATAGTCCCACCTGTTTTTAACCTGAAATTAGCTTGAATTTAGGGGGTGGGGTTATAATGGGATCTCCACCCTAACATGAAACACACGAGCACCAACATTTCAGCCCTTCAGAGCTAAACTTATTCCAGATATCTTCAAGTGTCAAATGAGGTGTGTGATCAGCAAAAGACCTGTAAAAAACCTAATTAATCTGGTAAAGAAAATCACAAGGAAATACTTCCAAAAAAGTAATGACTATATAACAAAAATTGCATGTAATCTATTGCCTTCCACCCAAAAAAAACTTATGGTGGGATTATAATAGGATTTTCTTTCTACTATTTTTTAGATTCTTTCAAAACTGGGGGTGGGGTTATAACCGAGCATGGGACTATACTCGGGTCAGTACGGTACTAGTTAAAACTTGCAAGATCCCCCTTACGGGGAACAAATATGCAAATGAGCTCATTAATATGCACAAATAGTGATGACACATCAGTGCATGGGTATTACATGCATGCACCACTACCCACACACCAGGTTTCACCAAATTTAGACATTGAGATCTGGTATAAGTTCATATTTAAAGGGTCGAATTTTGACAAAGCTCGCCCCTTTAATAACCCAAAGAAATACGGGCCAAATTAAATAAGCACGGTTTGGATTTACGGTAAAGGCCTAATATTTAAATTGGATGCAACGAATATAGTTTTAGAAGCAGTGCACTCCGCATTTGAACGCAAAAGTTTGCGTGACTGGAGGTTTAGTTCTTCATCGTGTTTATACAATTATACTCTTACAAAAATCTCAGTCCAAAGAGAAGAAATTATAGTGCATGGGCCTATGCTCACTCAGTATGCATATAGCAAATGTGTACACAGTTTTGCGCATTAACTTTTACCCTCTTAACCTATGTTTGCAAAAGTTAATTCTGAGTCCCAGGTGGAAATTTAACGTAAACCTATAAATGTCTTCAATTTTACATTCCATGGGCCAAGGAATCATATTGTTCAAGGAAATACATAACAGGCGCACGGCCCTTTATCAGTTTATTATGATGCTTCGAATTTTACGTAACCGACCTTTTGGTCATGGATGCTGTTTAGAACCATTGAAAACCAAACTTTAATTGGAATCCTGGGTAAAGTTTGACCTATCCCCAAACGCCGCGGGCCTCCAGGTAAATCTATATATGTTTATGTTATAAGATATGTTTGAAAAGAATAAGGCAATTAGTAATAAAATACGGTTATTCATAAATTCCGGAAATAAAGTATTTAACTAAGAATAACATGATAAAAAAAATATGCCTGAAAAACAGGGTTTTACGGTTAACATTGTTTAATAAAGTCAACAATAGTTTTATGTAAAGAGCAGAAGTGACATGTTAGAAATATTTTTTGGAAGTGACATGTTAGAAATATTTTTTGGAAATTATCTCGAGATAATAAAATTATCCCGAGATAAGATCTCGAGATAATAGAATCTTAATCTATTTATTTTTTGGAAAAAAAAACAAGCCAAAACATGCATTATTTTTGGGTTTTGAACTTAAATGACAATCATTGTTAAAGACTTGGAATAAAATTTTAAAGAGTTGGAAGTTTATTTAATTTCGCCGTATCCATGGCCATGCATCTCTGGTCATTTAATTTCACATTTAGTTCAGTATATTTCGTCTCGTGTGGTGTATGTATTGGACATGACTATAAAACCCTGGCCTGTAACATCAGCAGAAGTTTCATAATTATAGGGGGCCGGCGAGGGTGGTTTTGAGTGCCAAAAACTTAACCAATAATAAAGAAAAACAGCAAGACAGCTCCAACAAGAACAAACAAACAAAAACAAATCACAAAAACCATGATTAGGAGCATTGAAGTCCTGTCGACTGTAGCAATGTGTTTTAATATCATTGCTATACTCTCTTAGATTTCTTAAATTGCATGGGCGATCAAAGATGCTCTCAAAACGACCCATCGTAAACCCTCGAAAACTCCCAAATGGCTTGACTTGTACACATAGTGTGGGTTGGTGTGTATTCCCGTAGGATTGTCATGCTAAAATTGATTTTATTGCTGTTTGGATTTCAGTAGGGCCTAAACTGTCAGAAAATGATGGGGTGCAAATTTTCGGACTGATGCCCCCTCCTGCAAGGGGGGAAATGTTAGTGCAGGGAAAAATTTAAAATCAGGTCAAATTGTGTTTTAATGTATACTAATGCGTTCCTCTCCGCATAAGGATTAAAATAAGTATATATTTGCCTAGGTTCCAACCTTTAGTTAAAGCGGTATAGCCCCATAATGGTTCAAGGTCACCACGGGGGTAAATGCTTCGATGTTGTTGAAAGTGGTGTCAAATGATTCCTTGTGTCATACTGAAACAGAAAATGCATTTTAACTGTTTTGGTAAAATCACCATTGCGACATCCAGGGAAAATTTTGTAGACCATGTAGACCCTTGCTACATTTTGCTTTGTAATTAGCCAACCAAATGTCCCACACTGTAAAATAATACATTTTTGGATCCTGTGAGAGAATACAAACAACTTATCACCAGTTTCAATAAAATCTGAGCATTGGGTAAATTTTACCCCAGGGTGACCTTGAACCATTACGGGGCTATAGCGCTTTAACTAAAGGTCGGAACCTAGGCAAATATATGCTTTTTCTAATCCGTATAAGTAGACGAACATGTTAATGTACATTAAAACACAATTTGATCCGATTTTAAATTTTTCCCTGTAGTAACGTTTTCTCCCTTGAGGAAGGGGGCAACAGTCCGAAAATTTGCACCCCATCATTTTCTGACTGCCTGGTCACTATTGAATGAAAAACAGCAATAAAATCAACTTTAGCACCAAAATCCTACGGGAACTGATTCATTGACATACCAACCCACACTAACATGAAGGTCGAGAAGGTCCTCTCGATATTCCGAGTGTTAGTTTTTTCGAACACGTGTTTTTAGTATTCGCTTTTCCAAAATAGGGTTCGCTATTCCGAATAGTTACAACAGGTTCGCTATTCAGAATCATAAAAAGGGTTCGCAAATTCCAGAATTTAAAAAAAGTCGTTATTCCGAATTTCCAAAAAGGTTCGTTATTCCGGAATGAGCTAAAGGGGGTTCCATTCCGAAGTTCAGGAAAAGGTTCGCTATTCCGAATTATTTTTAAAGAAACATTGTTTAAGCAGACCAATTTATGTAAAGATCCAAGTTGAGTTTCAAGAGTTAGGATTTAGGGTTGTTTTAGGGTTTAGGCAAGAGGTATCCAAACAACGTAATTTTTGTCTTATGTTCAGCCGTTGGATTATTTGGTTTGAAATAATGTAGTAAAATGACATTGTAAAGTTGAGAACGACACCACATATTTTTTATAAGTACGGGGCTTTGTCGGTGTTAAAATGGCGGGATTCCGTTATTAGACGTCATGAAATCGTGGGAAGGAAATAAGGACTTTTTTTTAAAATGTCTTGAGCTTTAATGTCCGTTTACAAAAACAGGACGAAGGCGGCGTTATTTATTTGTTAATTAGGGGTTCATTAATTTACCAAAGAAACATATAATAAAATGAATAAAATTGGCATTTTTTAAATTTGTGGAAAAGACTGTTGTGTGTGGGGTTTTAAAGCATGATCTTCTGATGAAATGAACCGCCAACTGGTATACTCTGCCTCCCCGCCCGACACGAGTTCGGAACGGGGACTATGAATGAGCAGCGTCCGTTCGTCCGTCGCTCCGTTCCGTCCGTCCGTGCTAAAAAATGTTTACCAAGGTTGAACACGATTTATCGGGAGTTCCAGAAGGGCGACAATGATGCAAAAACTTGTGGAAAGAAGCGGGATGATGAGAGTTCTGACGTGATTAGATTTTGGGCGAATATGCTAATTAAGTATCTAATTTGCACAATTTATGAAAAAGATCCTGCAAGGCCTTTGACAAGTTTTATGGAGTCTGTTAAAGCGTATTAAGTTGTTTAACTTGGTGTTTGAAGGAGCGGGCTGTGGAAGAGTTTCAACCTTGATTAGAGTTGGGCAGATTTGAGCCAAAATTGATATGCAAATGAGCTATTTAAATATGCAACAATCAGAGTAATTGCTATATTTTTCACACGGTAAATCGGATACTAAATGATTTATTCTGATGTTTTTCTGCATTGGAAAGAATTTATGTTCATGGGGCAAATCTTTGTTGCAATATGAAAGTATGTGATATATGTGGAGTAGGTATGCAAATTAGCTTTATTTAAATATGCAGAATTGACTTGTATCTCTGAAAACCCCAGTACGTCGGATATGCAAAAAATTCATTCGATACATGAGAATACTATGTACCATAGGGGATTTGCAGTATGAAAGTATGTGATATATGCAGCCGATGTAGGCACATGAGCTAATTAAATATGCAATAATTTGCTGGATCCTGAAAAAAGGTACGTCGGATATGCAAAATTACTTAGCTTACATGAGATTACTATGGTATAGGGGGGTCGGGGGGGCCGGGAGGGCGGGGGGGCGGGAGAGTTAATGGGGGGAGGAAGGGCGGGGGAGGGGGGGGGGGGGGCGGAATGGGGGGCTCGGGGGGGAGGGGGTATTCCGGGGGCAAGGCGGGGGGGGAGAGGTGAGGGGGGGGGGAATGGTGGGGGGACGGGAGGAAGGCGAAGGAGGAGGGGCTGGGGGTAGATGAGGCGGGCGGAGGGGGGGGGGGAAGGGTGGAACGAGGGGAGTGGGGGAGGGGGGGGGGGATCCGGGCGGGGGCGGGCTGGAGGGCGGGGAGGGGTGTGGGGTTTGTACCTCGGGCTGGAGAGGGGTGCGGAAGGGTGGCTGGGGCGGGGGGGCGGGGTGCGATTGGAGATGTGGACGCAAAGTGTGGGGGAGGGGAGGATGATGGGGAAAGGGGTAGGGGGGGGTGGTGGCGGTGGGGGTTGCGAGGGTGTGGAGGTGTTGAGGGGCGGTGGTAAGGAGGGGGTGGGGGGGTGAAGGGGGTGTGGGGGGTTGCCAGGTGTTGGGGAGGAGGTGGGGGTGATGGGGGTGGGGATGTTGTGGGCTGTCGGGGACGGGGGATGGGTGTGGGTGCGGCGGTCCGGGTGGGGTGTTGGGGAGGGGGGGGTTGGGGTTTTGCGGGGTGTTGGGGAGGGGTGGGTTTGCGTGGTATTTGTGGGGGCGGTGGGATGTTGTAGTTGCACTTACCTCAGTTGTGATTCGCGACATTCGGCGGGGAACATATTTTTACGCATCGCGTAAATACGAGTTCGCCTTGTTGTTTATTAATTAAGTTGGGGGGGGGGTCAATTACCTGATATTACAAATTTTGAGTTCACGTGATCCTGTTTGAAATGTTTGTGTCGAAGTTACTGCAGCGCGGATGTATTTTCCGGAGGATTCGCTGTTTGGTTTTGTTTTTGTTTCATTGTTTTTTTTTTGTTCCCGTTTGTCATGTTTATTACTCGTCCTTGAATGTGCGGATGAAGTACCAGGGCCACTTCAACTGGAGAAGTTATTAAGGTCTTCATTGAGCTATAGGATTTTCCGGTCGTTTGCCGAAGGAAATGCATGCTTACGCATGAAGATATTTTGTAAACACGTTTCACAAAAGCAGGTTAACTTTAACCCGTGTTAATTTTAACCTGGGTTTAAACCCAGAGTTGAGATAATATGGATTTTAACCCACGATCATGGGTTAAACCCTGTGTAACCAGGGTTAAAGTAACCCGCTTTTGTGAATACCGTTGTGAAAGCAGAATATATCGGGGGAGCCATAGTCCGGGGCTCCATAGACGATAACGGAATTAAAGCGTGAACACTAATGTTGCGTAAAGAGTAAAACGAATCGGTTGGCCCTACTTTTCACCATTGTTCCGGACTATGAGTACGCAGGACATTGGTTACTTCTACACCGGCCTTAGGGGTTTATCGAACTTTAATACCACGAAATAGATTAATCTTTTGCTCACCTTAATAGTATAACCATGCGTACCTGGTCGAGTTAGAGTGAGTACACACGGAGAGTTCGTCGGTTCGAATCCGGTGTTTGTTTTGTAACCAGGGGCGGGCGCGCGCAAGACATTTTCTGGGGGGGGGGTTGAAAGTGTTTTTGTGGGGGGCGGGGGGGGGGGGGGGGAGGGGAGTGGAGTGTGATGAAATTCGGGGGGGGGGAGTGCATCAAATATTTGGAGGACTTTAACCAATTGTTGCCAAAATCGCGGATTTTCCCCAAATGTTGTGAGTTTGGACCCCAATCGACGCGATTTCTTTCGGCCCGGGGGCACGAAAAAAAAATGGGGGGGAAGCCCCCATGCGCACCGTTGGCGCCCGCACCTGGGTTGTAAACAAAACGAAAGCCCCACCCCTTACGACCATTCAACATGTGCGGAACAAACCGTGACTTGTAGACGAGGCTATAGGGTATGTACATAAAAATTATAGATGGGACCTATGATGTCACATGTTGACTTCAGGGCGCCCTCTATTTTTGGCAGGCAAAATATACAGTAGTTTCTATGAAGACAACATATAAAATTCTGGTACCTTTCATGATCTAATCGGTCACAAGCTGAACTCACTGTCCTGCCCTTATAATTGTGTGCAAGTTAAAGTAAAGGGCACAAATAGCCTAAAAAAAATTCAGACATAATGAAGTATAGACCGTGGCTTACAGATCTCTGATCTACATACAGATTTACCTTTGCCCTCATGGAAAAAACCGTGATCTGTGCCGATTGATAACATTACTAATTATAGCTAAAACATGCAAGAATCTTACAAACATTTTTTAAAAATGATTGTGAATGTGGGTGTATTTGTGTAAGTTTGTGTTATGGGGGCATTTCTGTGTGCATGCATGTGTTGGTGTGATGCGAGGGCGCTCGAGCGGGCCCGCGAGTTTGTTGGGTGGGTTGGTAAGGCTTTACGATGGTGTGTAGGACTATTCAGGTGTGGTTGTTTTTGATTTGGTAGGAAATGGCGAAAACATGTTTTATATATTCATCACCACGGCGGTTTCAAGATTTATTTTGACTCGTGCATGACGTTTGTTGGCACACCTTCGCATTCCACGTAGTTGTCATACATTACGCCATAGCAACCGTGTCAAACTAGCTCATATTCCGCATGTGACATGTGTTTGCAACTCATGTGATACAAATGTGCAAAAGATACGAGCAACATGCTTTTAAAGGAGGCACCCGTGAAAAAAAAAAAAAACATCCATTCCATCGCGCTACAGTTAGAGCTTTTTATGAAACCGGTTAATGACCTTAATAAAATTTTCAGACGGCATTCGGAGACTCTTAGGTAAATTACCGTGTGTGGATGGGCTAAGGGTTAGCTTGCAAGAATAAATTCACCTTTGAAAAAAGGCAAATAACGAAGGACCCCCGTCCAATATATTTTATTCTGAACAATATAGGACATGGATAGTGGCGAACAATAATGGAGAGGTTAGGTCGTGAGAGTTCGGCACGGTTTACAAAATGCATGCATCAACACTGAATGAAATATCACAAATCGTCATGTGATGAAAGTTCTCTATTAAAGGCACACAAATTGACAGTATTGAAAATAGGCATATTTGTTAAAACCGTTTGTGGATATAACTTTGAGTTAGAGTTAGACCTGACTACCCTGTTAAACGTAGACCCTACTGTCAATTAAATACACATATTTGGTGAGTTATACAGAGATTATGCTGATTGTGTAAAGAATAAACAAAATTCAGTGAATTCGAATAATTAAAATTTCATTTTAGTGTTTAATACCCGTTAATACTCAAAATTTAAAATTAAAAAACTCCACTTTTATTTGTAAATTTAGTCATTATAGGCCTGTAAAATATTGGACATAAAATTTACAATTTATTGCTCTATTTCCAAATTAGTCAAATACTGTAATTTTATCAGCCTTTATCCAGTATTTTACTTCAAATTGGTCTGTATTTTTACAGTGTATAGGGGTAAATGCTTGCACAATACGTCGTGCTTATTTATAGGAAAAATTGTCAATGTCATGTATATTCGCCAGTTAAAGGCCGACTCAGAGATTTCCCGAGGAGGGCGCCCTCAATTTCCAAACGCATCGTGTTTTTGCATGTAGGAGCCTACACAATGCTCGTCCATACACTAATCACTATGTGAAATAGCTAAGCTCAAATCGAAGTTCTTCATATAGAAAATCACAACTTTGTTATAAAATTCCGGATCCGGAATTTTTATTATACACAGTATCCTATGGCACGCAATACTATACATAATGTTTACTACATCAAAATGAAACGACATATCCAATTCATCTCAAACTTTGGAATTCTGCATTTGAGGTTACTATCTTTAGTTCTGAGTGGCCATTTTTAATTATTACACAAAAAAATATATATTTTGAAATCTCTGAGTCAGCCTTTAAAGAAAATGCGACCGGCCACGTACTGTACAGAATCAGTCAAAAGCCCTATGGTCAAAAGCTAAACATAAAATAATTTCATCGAAGATTTGGTTTGTGAATAGAAATATTACCCCGGAAATTACTCAAGTAGCAAAGAAAAGTTACCAGTTCTGTCTTCACTTTGGAACAGGAAAGGGGGGAAAATCGTCGTTTCAACCTTTCCGGTTAGCTTCTAAGCTTGCGTGCATGCATGCACGTTTGCAAGCCGCCGTGCATGCATATGCATGATTGGAAGTCGCCGTGTATGCGTGCATGCACGTTCGAAGACACCGTGCATGCGTGCATTCTCGCCCGGGATTCGCGTTCAGAAGCTGCCGTGCATACGTGCATGAGGTATCGGAGAATGACCTGTAAGTTGTCCGATAACAAATTTGCTCTCCAGGGAATGAGATAACGGGTCTAACGTTATCTTGATTCAATAGTCGACAAAATTAAACTTATACAACAATTCAAGCTGCAACCGGGGCAATTATAATGAAAATGAATTTCATTATCAGTACATATTTTTGTTTTGACAATATCTATAATGTAAACGCAAACGGGAAATCTCTTATCTCTTGTATCGCCTGTCCTTCACATGGGCGTTTAAGAGGAGTGTTCCGTTAATAGCCTGATGTTTGAACTTCACACGTGGGTGAACTTTTTACCGTCTACACACGGACAACCAAATGGCTGACCAGTTCAGTTGAAGTTTGGCGTGATGTTCCAAATTAAAAAATGAAAATTCCAAAATAAAAAAAAATGGAAAAAAAATCATTTTTTTTAAATGAAGAAAAAGAAATTGAAAAAAAATACTCCGAATAAAAACCCAAAAAAAATCGAAATAAGAAAAAGGTAAGATGAAACAAAATCGTTTATTTCTAAGAAAATGCTTTGTATTGCAGCATGGGCAGTAAACTGACCAACCAGAATGCTGAATTTTTCAAAATGCACTGTAAAAGATCCACCGTATTTTTACGGTGAAACCGTAAAATTTTAACGGTTATTTACATGCAAATTTTACGGTTGACCGTAATTTTACGGTGAAATACCTGTAAACCAACCATAAAAATAAGCGTTTACGGTAAAATACCGTAAAAATTACGGTGAACCGTCAAATTTACGGTAAAAGGCTGGCAACCCAGTTGCCAGGTATTTTACCGTAAAATGGGCAGTGGAGGTAAAATATTGGTCTTGTAATGAGGTGGTAATCGTTGGCATGTATATATACACTTACGGGATTTATTGTTCGAGTGTGCATTATTAGGATATATTTTTCATCCTATGCTATATTGCACCTTAGTTTAAAGGTTTACAGTGCTCAAATTGATTGGTCAAAAATAGTTTTTAGTTGTATTTTATAATTTTGTTTGTTTTTGTTTGTTAATTGGTTGGTTTGTTTGTAACCATTTTGAAGTCATTTAGCAATCGAGTTGCAAATAAGTGCAAACACGGTTAGCCTGTTTGGAACAAATAAAATATAATCCGTATCAAATAACTTATTTATCTTGTGTACGGAATCAGTCTCGAACATGATGTGCGGGCTCTTTACAAATTATTGCACAACTCAGACACAACAACATTTTTATTTTACAAATGACCTAGCGGTCAACAAAATGCAACAGCTGATAATTAATATAGACTGCTTATTTGCGAGTTGATAATAATTTTTTTAGTTTTGATTAGAATTCTGTTATCGTACTAATTAAATAAACGTTATGATAATTAATCTATTGTCTATAGGAGCTGTCACGTGGCTTGAAATTGTACACGTATAGCAAAACAGGTCTGAAGTTGCGAAATAATTCAATTAAAAATAGAATGGAAAACACGAGTAGGCCTATTCAGCTGTCATTTCAGGTCATGGGATTTGTAACATGTTGCCATTTTTAACCTATCAATTCAATTGATTTGAGAAGGTTTGTAAGCAATATCAATACTTGGCGGAAAATCTTCGAACAGATCTCTTATCTGCCAGAAAGTTCTTAAATTTTGACTAGGAAAATCCTGAAAATTTTTACTCAAGAATCAGGGAAATTTGTCACTAATATAAATCTATAATTCTCTCAAAATGGCCTGAAACTTAAGAAAATCAATATAGAAAGTTTTTTAAACCCGCCTTTAAGGCCCGACAATTTTCTCTGATACCAGTAGGCCTATATCATGTTCACTCTGATATCTTTATATGCAAACAAGCGTCAATGTATTACAGTAAAAGAGACTCCAGCTTGCTGCATCGCAGTGCGTAGTCACTATGAGCCAAGAAAATCTCAGTTCCCATGGCGCAGTTCAATAGCTTTCATTCACCAGTGTATTTAGCAAATACACACCCTGGATTTTTATTATGATTTATGATACCCAAACATACATGATCAGCTGCTGTTAATAATGTTCCCACCCAAGGTTACTGAACTGAGCCCTTGATAGATTAGCATACCTTACCTCATAGTGAGTGTCAAGCTCTTGTGAGTGTCAATGTATATTAAGTTGACCGTTAAGTGTGCGTTTCCCGATTACCTTCACACTTAGTCAAAAGTACCACTGATCCAAGTGTCATATGGACTCCATAATTTATGGAGTGTACACAGAGACACCTCTAATGACTCTATATTGACCTTTGACCCCCATTTGGTCAAAATATATATTCTTCCTGCAAATAAGTTTATGTGACCACCAAACATGCTCAGAAGAACAACTGGTACAAGGCTCATGGGCAGTACACAGTTTAACTTCTAATGGCCATAAATGACCCTGTTTAAACCTATTTAAAGTTCTGCAAATTACAGTGCTATGACCACCAAACTGGCTAAAAGAAAACCGGGACGAGACTGATATGGAATATACACAGACTGACCTCTATTAATTACCCTACTTGACCTTTGACCCCACTTGACCTTTGACCCCACTTGACCTTTGACCCCACTTGACCTTTGACCCCACTTGACCTTTGTCCCTCTATTTTGTCAAAATATATTAAACATTTCTCCAAATTGTATAGCCACCAAACTTGCTCAAAAGAACCACTGGCCCAAGAATCATGGGTTATATGCCAAAAGTACCACTGACCCAAGTCTCACATGGAGTGTACACAGAGACCCCAAATGACCCTAGGCCTACTTGACCTTTGACCCTATTTTGTCAAATCTATAAGACACTTCCGCAAATAAAATGCTACAACCGAACTTAACAACCACTGGTCCAGGACTCATATAGGGGATGCACAGATTGACCTCTACTGATGCCTACGTGACCTTTGACCCCAATTTGGTCAAACATATAAAACATTTGAAATAGACGTAATCACCAAGCTTGCTCAAAAGAACCGCTGGCCCAAGACTCCTGGGCTATATGCCGGTTGACCTACAATGACCCTGCGTGACCTTTGACCCCCATTTTGTCAAATCTATAAAACACTTCTGCAATTAAAATGCTAGGGTATACACATATTGACCTCTTCTGACCCTATGTGACATTTGACTCCATTTTGTTAAAATTAATTCACTTTGTAAAAAAAGTGCTATGACAACTATGAACTTACTTAAAACCACCACTGGTACAACCGTACAAGACTCGTGGTGTACACGGATTTACCTCTAATGTCACCTACCTGACCTTTGACCCCTTTGACCCATACAACATTTTTTTCTTCCAATAAAGTTGTATAACCCAAAATTGCTTAGAAGAACCTCTGGCCCAACACTCACAGGATATATGACATCTGAACTTTTATCTAAAACACTGCCTTTTGCAAATAAATGAAAGTAGAGTCGCGAACTGATGGTCTTGACCGCCGCACATACCCGTATCGCGTAAGGTTAGTATTGTGCCCCCTCTCCATTACAATGCTAAGTAAACATTAATAATCTATTTTTTTTTAAAGATAATGGTATATACAAAAGAAGTGAAAGAAGCGCTGTAAAACCTTAAATGGTTCCTTAAGGTAGAAAGATCCTAATCAAAAATGTTTTTCCTTAAAGAAATAAATTTTCTGTTTTGTGCAGATTTTAGTAATTTCAACCATGAAAAATCAAAAAATGCTAATTAGCGTATTTTAATAATGTTTCCTTAGCAACGCGTTTAGACCTTAGTTACGGGTATTTTGCAAAAACTCACAGAAATTAAAAATAGAACCGCTTTGTTCTATACAGACCATGGAATCAGGCAAATACAAGCTCTTTTACATCTAGGGTTAGGTAAAGTAGTGTAATGACTGCAAGAACACTGGTGATGGTAATTGACTAGTAAGAATCCGAAAAACTATTTTCGCCTATTTCTCAGTTTCTATTTTTGGAGCAAAGTGTCATTTTTGATGCACAGTATCTCCAGTTTTGTTTCTCCAAATAAAATGCCATTTGGCAGAGTTGTTCATTAGATGATTTTGCTTGTACTGACATTTTTTATTTTTAATAGTGTACCCCGATTTGGAGTTACGAGCATTAAACATATTAATGAGCTGCAAAATTCATGTAATTTTCATATTTTTGAATATTAATCAAAACCTTTTCATGAATTAGACAAAATAAAATCGTCAGTACAAGGAAAATTGTGTGATTATCCTAAATACCCAGTTTTATGTTGATAGATGATACACTTTGGTCAGGAGAGCGCATCAAAATTTCTTCAAAATGGCAATCATTGGCGGCCATATTTGATCTCTCATTTCCATAATCTATTCAGAAAGTGTCGGATTGCACATAATTCCCCATATACTTTAATATTATGTATGAAAAGACTTGAAAATGTTTAAGTTAAGAATTAAGTTTGATTAGGATCTTTCTACCTTAAAACAAAACGATGAAATCCCGGTGTAGAAGTAATTATAGTCCGGCGTACTCACAGTCAGGCTACAACGGTAAGGAATAGGGCAATCAATTTAGCGGACTCTTCACGCAACATTAGTTTCACGCTTTATTCCGTTATCGTCTATGGAGCCCGGACTATGGCTCCCGCCGGACTGTAGTTGCTTTCACACCGGGATGAAATTTGACCTTGCCTGGGCCCTGCTCGTTTCTGCCTGCTTGTCCCCTTATACGGTACACGGTATTGGGTTGCGCCAAGTTGGAGAAAAAAAATCCCGTATCCGGTGCATTGTTCATGTGTGTTAATATGAGCTAATATGTTAAATGATTCTTTATTATAAACTAACAAGCTTTCTTCTCTGCTTTCTTTTCTCTTTTTCAGCTTGGGTGGGATCAGTGTGTGCTGGATTAACTTTCATGTTGTCACCTATTGCAAGCGTGATAACCGATCAACTGGGCTGCCGACTAACCGGATTTCTAGGGGGCGCTTTGGCAACCGCCGGCATGCTTGCCAGTTCCTTTGTTACACGTGTGGAATATATGTACTTAACTTATGGACTGGCTATGGGAGTCGGGTTTTCCGTGGCGTATAATCCATCCTTATTTATCCTAGGACTCTATTTCAAGAAGAGATTGGGTCTTGCTAACGGCCTTGTAACGTTTGGAAGTGGGATTTTTACTATAGGATTACCGTTAGCTCTGAAAAAGATTTTAGAGTCGGTGGGACTGGCGAACACGTTACGGGTGCTCTCCGGTATCATTTTCGTCATGATGTTGGGTGCTCTGACTTTTAAACCGGTCATGACTACCATTGAAATAATCGAACAGATAGAGACCAAGTATGCCGAGGAGGTGGAAAAGGAAAGAATGGAGAAGCAGAATCCAAATAGGAAAAGAACGTTAAGACAATCGTTGAAAAGAGTGTTTGATACCTCAATTTGGAAGGTCAAGAACTATAGAATCTGGGTGATTGGGATACCGGCCGGGTTGTTTGGATATTTCGTCCCATTCACTCATTTGGTAAGTATCATCAGCTGCTAATTATGGAATACATGTTATATAGATAGAATGGAGATGTCATCTAGAGATGCTTGAACACATGACGATTTAAGCCAATCCCATTTTATATGTGTATTTGTGTGTTGGGTCACATGACCTCATTAGCTCTCATTAATCTGTAATTTCTAAATCGTAGTGTATTTGGGATTGATTCATCTGGTGCTCAAGTAGCCTGTACTCCTCGAGCTGCAGGAAGCATACTCAGAATTAGGAAAGAGTTCCATATGTACCTCCCTTTAAAATTGTACATGAAACAATTTTTTTTTATTTATGGCCTTACACTAACAAATACTCTAACCCTAAGGCCAAAAATAAAAAGAATTTGTTACATGTAGACCTTTGATGAAGGGTATACATATGGAACTCTTGCCCAGATGGAGAAGGACATTCTCTTCCAGTGAATTGCTACTTGTACCTTTCTCCTTACCTATCGGCCAGAAAAAAACTTAAAATGGGCTCGGTTGCGCCTCACAAAGCTATTATCATGTTACCTTTAGGTCATTTCCGCAGGCAGCGGCGGAGAAAACAATAAACAGCATAATCGCTAATCAATAAAAAGACGTGCTATAAATATCCAATCACAATCTAACACGTACCTGTGATTAGCATATAACATTGATGTGGACATGTTTGGCGTGCATGTATTGTTGCATGATCTCTGATGCGTGTCATTCGCACATGGCCAAAACATACAAATGGTTTGCCACATGACAAAGGAAACGGAGGCTTGCACAAACTTTGCCAACTGTACATGAATGATAAAAGTACCAAAATAAATAACCGAAACCGACACTGCCAAAAGAGTGTGTAAAGATTAAACACTCTTATCATTGTGCAACAATTTATATGACATGGCAGATCCCCGTGGCCCAGGGCCCCGTGGTCAGATCTGTTAACATAAATTGCAAACAAATTACGCACAAAGTGTTTAAGTTTAACTCATCAGCCGCCTAAACACTGTCTTACACCACATTTCTGAACACTGCAGTTGCAGTGAACTTTTCAATGTTGAATTGAAGTTTGCCCCGGTTTAACTTTTTGTCAAATGTTTCCTCTTTTATAGATCGAATGGAAGCGATTATCCGATCATATACGTCTATCCCTTTTCCTTTTCATCCTTATCAATGTGTTTCTTTTGTTCAACTGTCCATTATACGAAACGCGGTCAGAGACCGTTATTGAAACCTATGAACTATTCATCACACCGTTATTTTTTTCCGAAAGTGGTTTATGGACACTTCCGGAGGAAGAAAAATAAACTGGTCTGATGAATATTTAGTGTAAAAAAAAAGGACAATGAAACAAAGGAAAATTCTTAGAACCACCCGGCCTCAGGGGTACAAAATGAAAGAAAAAACAATGTGAAAGAAATCAATATAAAGCTAATTGTGAACATTAGATTGCCATCTACTTGTACGCCTTATCGGTCGATTACGATTAAGCCAAAGGAGTGATGTAAGCTTATGCAACTTTCTCTTCATATTTAAAGGGACAATCGAAACATTTTGCTCATTCATGGTTGAATAAACAACGATTGAAAGACCGGTTTGGGACTCAATACCAATAGCTTATTGTGATTGGCGGTATTAACCATCTGATATTTAGATAATAAAAGTATATCGATAACGAATTCAGCCAAGGATAGTTGATTCAAAGTCATGGAAATTTCAGGTGACTCAATACAAAAAAGCTTATTGTGATTGTCGGTTTACAATTTTCTGTTTAGCTAATACATGTATATCATCAAAAATCAGCAGCTAGTGATTTCAAAGTCAGGACAATCTTCCAACAGGACAATAAAGATGTGCTTTATTAAAATGGTACAATTGAAAATAGCTACACGTCCGTAACGACCTCATCATGAATACAGGATTTAAAAATAAAAATGGGGAGAATAAGAGGATGAAAAGAGGAAGGGAATTTCTGCTGTTATGTCATAAATGCAATGGAGTGGTGGTAGCGATAGCGTAAGACATGAGCCTATTAAGAATGGAAAGATAGGATAGCTTCTAGATTGAAACACTTCTGAAGCACACACGGCGGTCAAACAGTCGGTTAGTCACCTCGAATAATCTGTATCAGATTCGTGGTGTCAGTACCGGTCAGAGATCTAAGTGTAAAAAGGTTATTTGAACTGAACCTAACAAATCCTGCCTACTAAATAACAATTACACCGCTAACCAGTCAATAGGATAATCTTCTCAACAGATGGGGCCATTTCTAAATCAGATCAGGCTTTCCTCAACAACAAGATTATCTCTCCAGAAGAGTAAACCTATTATCGACTATAGACATTGGTGTTAGACTCCTGCACAAGTGAACATAACGGCACAATTGGTGTTTTTAATTAAGAAAAACCTAACGCTGCTTCAAGATATTAAAAAAAACGAAATATATACTCTCAATTTTTTTACTCAATAATTATATAAGATCTATAATCGTTCTTGTCACGACGTATATGTAAGATAAAGAATTCAAAACACACCGTTATTAAAAATAATGGAGTTTTGATACGGTCTGGCTTGCCTGTTAGACTCCGACCTAGCGGCTCGCCTAAAGGCTCGCCCCTAGTCGGAGTCTAACAGGCTCACCAGACCTTATCAAAACACCATTATTTTTAATAACGGTGTGCTTCTCATCCTTTATCTATTACATAGATGCCCTTTGATCTCCCCAGTCCCCCATCCAGGGTTTAGTGTCATTGTTTACTCCATCATAAATAACGTGATTGAATTTACCTAACAAACTCATAACAGTCATGTAAAAACAGTATTTAGAAATGTGGTTCAAAGTATTGTTTAGGTAAATATCTAATGGCTAAAATAAACACGTTTAGGGTAATTCCATGTTACTCGCGTTACACTTTGACAAAATTCGTGAAATTCATTTTAAACTGATACAACAAGTATTTTGGTTCATGTTTACTTCATAACTTACAGACCTGTTGTATCTAATTATGGAAAAATATGACTTTTATAAAAAAAAAATGTAATTTTTATCCAAAAAAGTGACTCGCGTTACAACAAAAGACAAGCTGAATTTAGGCTTTTACTTTTCCATTTTTCAAGTGAAAAGCTTAGCACAGATGTCTATTATCAGGTAATTACATTTTACTGCAGCTATATAGAGGCGAACATTTCATATAGGCCCTAATTGACCTTTTAATGGCAAGTTAAGTGTGTGACTCGCGGTAACCACTTTTTTGTGACTCGCGTTACAACTTTTGGACACTATACATCGTCTCATTTTTCAACGTTGAGTAATAATTAGAGGCGAATAAAGGAGGTAATTAAATTGTTGTTTAAGTAAATAATGTTATCCTTTGGGTCAAAGTTTGCATGCATTGAATGTTAAATGACAACCAGCTTTGTTTTACTTAACTACGTGAAAACGGTAAGCGAGATAAAAAAGGCGCCTTTTTAAGGAATAACATCTAAATGTCCCCCAACCTCGACTATTTTGGGCATAAATTTTGATAACCCATGGAAATTGATTCCCAAGACCATTTTAACTATAGATGCAAAACTATTCTCTTTTTTTAAAAACCACACATTTGTTGTTTGTACCAGTATTATTACATTAAAATTGTTTTGAAAATTCCACTTTAACACGTAATTACCCTTAAATATTTCGAAATATGTTAACAACAGGGTGCAAATAGTATTTAGAAAAGTGGTTCTATTTTCTAATCACTGTTTCTACAGTGCATACAAACATTATGATCAAAAAAATTATCAAAGTCGGAAGTGTATGGGACGATAACCTTGTTGACCACGTACAAACAAAAGAGACTTCCTTCCATTTGAACTCGATCGCCCGGTGGTGAAAAGGCAAGAAAGCAGAATGAGCCTATATAAATTAGTAATTTTTTCCCATAATATGGCCGAGAACACATGAAAATCGAAATTTCGAACTTTTTGGTGGAAAAAAATTAATTTCCTCTATTTCTAAATGCACTATGGAAATTGACAGTACTGACATTCGAACTTTATGAAGTCATGGGTTGAATTTGGTTTTATTTTTTTGCAATGTTGCCTCATCTGTCCATTCTGCTTTGTCTGCCGTTTTCCACCAACCGACTCTATCGCCTACATATTGGGCGTGCTCACTGCAAACCTTCCAAACCTTCCCACAAATCAGGATATGGAGGTGGGTCTCGTGTTTTTTTGTAGATGGTTTCACACCGTTATTTGAATCATATTTGACAGCAAAATTAAATAGGAAACTTTTGGTCATGTTGCCAGCAGACTTTTGACATTTTGAATATTTGCTTACCCTTCATGATTATATTTTAAAAACAAAACAACAAAGCACCGCGACAAGGTAGAATATAACTATCTCAGGACCTCGGTCTATTATTTTATAGGGTGTATTATACAAAATTAGTTTACAAACTCGTATTGGATTTTTAAGTTGAGTGAATTAAAAGAGGGCCTAGGCAGTGTATGTGTTAACCTATATTTGTTATGTTTAATATAAGTTGGAGCAGTGAAAGGCCTTGTCAACACCTTCTGAAATATTTTTCTTGGCTTGAAAAATTATAATCTTTCTGTCTTCAAAAGCAGCCCCTAAATCGTACGCTCGTACTTTATTAACATGGTTTTAAAGAGTTCTTAAAGCTTAAAAGGTTCTATAACCAGTTTCCTTGACCTTCGCTATAAGAACGCCTTTTTGGTTCATGAGATTAACATTGACTGCACCATGGGGTTCTTTGGCAAACAAAAGAGTTTTCTTAGCCAGAAAACCGGTTCTTTATAGAACGTCAAGTTCCTTTGCAGAACAACAAAGCTTAGTATAGAAAAAATTAATTCAGAACCAAAAAGGGTGTCAAACCGGGTTTCAAAATACGCGACACATGCCCAAGAAGAAGGTTTCCTAGGTCCTATTTTAAAGTTTTGAAGGTTCCTATTAGAAGGTTCTATATACGGGAAAAAGGGGGTTATAAATTGCACCTTCGGTGGTGTGGCGTTGGGTGAGTGATATGTGCCGCAGGTGTGCAGGTTATGGGGGTATAAAGCCAGCGTATCCATGATATGGCTTTTTTGGTGGGGACCCGAACGGAAGGACCTTTTATAGCGAAAATGGCCCCGTAAGCCCCCAGATAACGCACTGTTATAAATCTGGAAAACCCGTCATTTTTGAAAACAATGAAATTATTCCTAACATTAAGGGATTAGCAAGCGATATTGCAAGAGAATCGAAAAATGTGGAACTAAGCAATTTGGTTTTAACTTATAAATGAGGGATAATGTGTACAATTCCATATAACTAGTTTATTAGAACAAACCATCCAATAGTGAAAAAATGAAATATGTAAGGGGGAAAAAAATTTGTCATACCGACCGTCCTCCGCAAATAGACAAACATGATGACGTCCAAATCTACAATAAACAGCTGATTGTGGTATACACTAGTACAGAACAAAAAGATCATATGTTGTTCTTTGAGGTCACACTGTATTGATCATGGTGCATAGTATCACGCTTAAATCTGGATTTCAACCGAAAGCTTTTTGATCTCAGTCGGAATTTTTATACGCAACGTAGAAAATTAAAAACATGTAAAAAGATCCTTGTCCTTTAATACACAGATTTCCAAGCCAACCACTAATGCAGGGTTAATGTTTGCATATCCATGCCAGTAACAAAATACAAAAATTGAAGTTTGAGTATTTTTTCGATTTTTCGGTTTAGCAAATCGCTGCTATCCCTTTAACAATGATGCAAATCGGCATCGGGGGGGGGGGGGGGGTGGGGGGGGGGGGGGGGGTTGGTGGGTGGGGGGTTGGTGTGGGTTGGTTTTTTAAGGGGGGGGGGGGGGCCTGTACACGAGCCCGGTAACCACCCGATTACAATGGTTCCGGCGTTACCCAAGGCAGCCAAACTTCACGTAGCCGGGCCACAAGCAGCCAAACTTTTCACGTAGCAAGGCCCCGGCGGGGAAACTTCCTACCCGGGCCACGGCCTCGACACTTTCTACCTAGCAGGAGACCAGAAACGATGAAATGGTACCCTAGACCAAATCTGTTCAAATGGATACCCTTTCCGAGACCAGACTTATTCAATAGACAACCCTATCCGACACCCTAGGGACAAGCAATAATTACCTTGAATTTGAACCTGGGGTTTTACAACTTACATTGTGAGGCTAGTTTTAATGACTTTTTAGTCTTTTGAGCCATGATGATCAACACAAAATTAATCAATTCTTACAGATTCATGCCTGATTTTGTACTCTAACCTGAAACTGAAAAGTAAAATTTGATACCCTATGTGAGACGACAGATACATAGGTTGAATTTTGATACCCTATAGACCTATTCAATATCCACCATGTTGGTGCATGACAAATAGACTCAGTCTTCCAGTAACTACAATACATTCACCTTCAATGATCCCTGTGCATCGCTAAACAGTGATCGATGACAGCTTGAATGTATTGTAATTCCTGGAATGTAATCATCTGTCCACCAACATGTCTGGTGGCTTGACGTCATCTTGAATACGGTCACTTATATGAAGTCCGAAACCTGACCAGGTTTCGCGTTTTTTGTAACGCGGGTGGTTAAACGACCAGAATACCCAGTTTATCAACATCTGGGCGCGACCCGAGCGGCTGGTCTATTTCAAAGCTTGATGGTTAAGGGGGGGGGGTCGGTTAGCGCATGGGTCCTTTTCTTCCCTCGCTGTCGCACTAGACTGGGTTCGCCAGGTTCGACCCTCGGCCAGGCCTGCGATTCATGTGCGTTTGGTTTCACATTCCCTACTCGGCCTCGCAGGTTATCTCCGGGTACTCCGGTTTCCTCCTCCTCTTCTAAAACTGGCTTTCTTCCCTAACTGGATATAAGAATAAAGTGAATTTTAAATACAGTTCTTCGTGACACTAAATGACACAATAGTGGTTGATGTTTCGTTTAATACTAATACCACCTCCTCCTGGGAGGTGGCCGTGTAGCCTACAAAACATATACCTCTGACGTGTCTCCCAACTGACTGTTTTCTTGTTTTTTTTTTTTTTATGCCAGGTACAGCACCTAGGGGACCTTCTGCCTGAAAAAACGGCGAGTTGCTCCATAACCTGTCTTGGCGCAACGCCGGCCCTCGGGCGACTTTTCTTTGGGTAATCAGCGACCACCCGCACAAAAACCGTGTGCAACTCCACAGCTTCTTACCTAGTCATTGGCGCTGCAACACATTGCTTGCCGGTGGCCGTCAAGTACGTATTTCTGGTCGCCATAACGCTAGTGATGGGCATATTCGACGGATTCTTTGTAGCTATGATTGCCCGTGGCGTTTGGATTTGGTGCAAAGAGTAGGCTTCTCAGGTAATCGGGTTCGTGCTGTGACTGATGTTCGTTCCCGATGATGATTGGACCACCGGCGCGGTGCGGTTTAATTTGGCGCGGTCACCTCTGGGTTCATTCGCGAACTACCTGCCATAAGAACAATTGGGTTCAATTCTTCAACAAGGCATTAGAATTCCTCCATAAACTTAAAGATTTTTGATTCATGTAGGCCCCAGCATAAAGCTGGCGCCACTCAGGGGGCCTAGACATGCCATCATAACAGCACAGGGAATGCAAATCGCATCAACACCGGCTTATACGAGTACGATAGTCTTTTTCAAAAACCTTACGTATATTGGAGCAAAGACTTGACTAAAGGCTAGATCTGGCATATATTTAAATCTAAATGGCTATCACTTATTTGATTTCTCTTATTCTTGTCTATATTTTTCCAGTTTTCATTTACAGCGATCACACCAGCTCCTACAAGGGAGGAGGGAGGAAGAAAAGTTTGGGAGGAGGGACGTAGGAACAAAAGAGAGGTGTGGAAGGATGGGAAGGATGGGAAGGGAGGAGGGAAGACCGCTTTCTATCTTGGTTGCAGGAGCTTCCTCAATCCTCGTTCCTTTATCCGCTGCCTCATTCCGCAAACCAAATCGGACGGACATCATGACGGGACTATGACGTCTCCCTCGACCAAAGCACGTCTCTCCTTCCAGGCTCTAGCGGTTCCGATTCTTCCGAGGATGTACGCGATAGCGGTCGTACTCGACGAATGGGCGTCACAAGTTATAAATTGCAAGCGGAAAATAAACGTCCGAGCTTTTATTTAGAGGCGAAGATCCACGCACCAATCAAATGAAAGACCAAAACTAGTTTTCTATGTATGGACCGACCAGTACCGGAGAAAATTCTTTATAGCGCATTAAAAGAGAACCCTACTAATCCAATAAGTACCGAGACTTCTGTAATATAGAACTAGTACGTAATCGTTTTGCCGATATTCCGGTGCTCTACCTTACCAGCCTTGTTCTTAGAAGAAGACCAAGATATTCAGAGACATATATTGTAACTAGTAAACATACCATCGTATGATGATTTCCTATTTGCTTCTTTAAAATTGAATATATATGGAACTAAGCTGAAAGACCTCGAAAGGTTAAAACTCATTAATGTGATATATCGATAATACGATTTAGGCTAAAAATTGCAAAAAATAGATATTGCATTTTCCAAACACTACCAAATTCTGATCTACAGACTACAACCCATAAAAATCAGTGTGCATATTCTCTCATTTATGAAATGTTCATATATCAAACATTGTCACATTAGTTGGTAGGGGGGCTTAACGTTAGACCTAGGTTTAAACCAGGGTTAGTCCTAGATGAGTGGACTTTTAAGTTAAAAAAAAATTAACCGGGTGAGAATATCCTCATGGATGGAATTTTCTCACCTGGTACACATTACCTTTTTAGAGTATATTGGAAGGTAAAAAGTCCACTCATTTAACTAACCCTGTTTAAACCCGAATCTAAATATTAGACTCCATTTCAGAATATCAGCCCAATACTATACATGTATTACTTTCTGAACGTCTAATATACTTAACGTCATGTTTTCCTAATTGAAAAGAAGCGGGTATATGAAAATTATCTCCTTCAATACCATTCCACCCCCATATTCCACTGAAAAAACTAGGGTTGTATATATTTATACGAAAAAGTAACGCTCAAAGCTGACTTCTATGCAGTTGCCAACTCCCTTAATTCTTTGGCTTTATTTTAAGTATAGCGGACTGATGTCCGCTTTTTCCAAAGCAATTCCTTTGGATTTAAAAATAAATTTTAACCGTGTTTATTAGTTTTTACATTACATTTCAGTTAAAAACAAAAAATTCCTGTCCTTAATCACAGTTCTTTAAACTGAAAACAAACCGAGGAATCAGGAATGATCTGCTTAAAGAGAATCATGTCCATTTTCCCTTTTGAACGTAAAATCAACTTTTAACGCCATTTTGAAACGTGGAGGTGTATAGGCCTGTAGCCTTGCGCATTTTCTCAGTGCGTTTATAGGCGGTTCTTGGGTTTCGCGTTCGTATAGGCCAAACTCTTCTCGGGTTCCGCGATATAGGCCAAACTGCACTCGAAAAACATTTGGTTTGCGGGGAGCCGCCAGAACATATTTGTCAAGTTTTTTGAACACAATGTGGATCAAATTGAATCAAATTTGATCATTTTTTAAAAATAACCAAATTAGTTTTAAAGTTGCAATATCGTTGTTGGGCTCCCGTTATCTTCCGTATCAAATAACTAATTCAAGTCAATTAATTTTGGGGTAAGTGGAGCCATGGAGACAAACGGACGGAGAAACTCTTGCGAAAAATAGTATAGTAAGATAATATTCAGAGGGTGTAATTGAGTCCATCCCACAATTCAACCGTTTTGGGGAAATTTCCTGCAATAAGGTCATGTGATCCCACAAAAGTCCTATTCTTATACTAAACCTGACTTTTACACGCATTTTAGCCACTATAGTAAATTATGTAATTTTTTTCGTGATCATGAAATGTCTCATTGTTGGTTCTTAATATTCTTGAACACTTTTTTATCCTAAGTACTGCACTTAAAAAAAGTTGGGGGGGGGAGTAGTACACATACAGTATAGCTCATTGCAATGTAATTGTGGGATGGGGCCAAACAACCCCGCTGATAAAAGATAAAGTGTTCAGGTTGGTTCATTTCGGACCAAACCCAAGTAATCAATGCAGAAGTCCTAAAGTGCGTAATGTGTTTCACTCGGGGCTGACAGTGACAGGTCTGTGTTATCTGCGTTTGCAGCTTTAAGGTACAATCATTCCGAAACCCGGTTCCTCATCGAAAAGCCCGGGTATTCGCCGAAAGGCCAGTTTTTCGACTGAGAATCGGGGTTCTCGACCGAAAAACGAAAACCCATTTGCTTCAGCTTTATGATTGAAAACCCGGGTTTTTCACCGAAAAGCACGGTACGTTCTCGATCGAAAAACCGGGTTTAAATTTGGTGATAAACATGGTTTTTCGTATTGGCTAGAAACCCGATATTTTCGATCGCATCTCCATGACAGACTTATGTCCAATAACTAGTTGTTCGAACCGAAAACCCCATTTTTTTTTTTGCCGAAAAACCTGGTTTGAATTCGAAAAAATTTTCTGCGAGAAACGGGGGGCCTTTTTCGATCAAAAAACCGAGTTTTTTCGAATTATTGGACATAGCCTAGCCCTTATAGTGGCTGTATTGAAACTTAAGCCTTGTAAATTCTTCGCTAGCGCTTTATTTCTTAAATCCCACACGGCAATGATTTGTCTTTTGAAATTGTTTTTTTTCTATGCTCAATTTTACAAACACGTAAAATCTTAAAACAAAAAGTTTTTTAATACTCCTGATCACAAGTTTTGTAATTTTCTAAACACCATTGTTTTTTTCCTAAACATTGGGTGATAAATTTCAACTCTAGCCAGAAATCGTAAACATATTTAGCTTTAAAATGTTGACTACTCTAAAGTTCGCAACCCTGTTTTTATCAAGCAACAAACGATCGGCTTAGTTTTTGAGAATTGAACTAATTCTCGAATGACACCTTTCAGATGGTAAGCGTTCTAACTGCACAAATTTTCAGAGAACTGAAAGAGTTCTGTAAACGCAGGATTGGTTCTTCAAAAAGGAGCGAAAAGGTTTCTTAGATAGCTTTCCTGAACGCATGAACAGTTATAGTGCAAGCATAAAGAAGATTTTTGAGAAGTTCCAGGTCTGGGCAGGTGGAACTTATGCAAGAATGTAAAATCCTACCAGTGCTTTTATTCACTTTTTCTCACAATATCAATACTGGCCAACAGAAAACTCGCGTGTGTAGAATTACAAAAAACTGCAAATTTAAACCAAACAAAAAGTGTGTGGACAACTTGTTATGTTATATTATATGCATAAAGTCTTGCATCATTTCGCACAGTTATTTCTTATACTATAGTAATGTTGATCTTGTATATAAAATTATAAATTATTTTATTGTGACCACCGCCATATAGTGTATATTGGAAATGCTGAGTGTTGGGGAAAATCTTTAAGTACAACTGAAATAAGTGGTTAAGAAAGTCTGTGACAGAAAACATGTTTTAGACTCTGTTTAAACTTAAACATGTTTAGGATTTAACAGTTTATTATATGTTAAATTCTAACATTCTTAAGGCTAAATTAACCCAAAAACTTAGGTCGTCCAATCTAAACGAAGACCTAAAAGCACCTTATTCGTAGTCCCTAGTGTCTGTTTGTCAATACACACTGTTTGGTTAAATGTTTTCTAGCTTTTTAGTGAGTGAGGGATACTTGATATGGCTCTACTTGAGACATGTGGGCTGACAGATATGCAAAGGTCTTTCAGTGGTCATTTCGGACCAAACCCAAGTAATCAATGCAGAATGTCTAAAGTGCGTAATGTGTTTCACTCGGGGCTGACAGTGACAGGTCTGTGTTAGTCTTCTTTGGCAGGCTTAATGTACAATAATTCGAAAACCCGGTTTCTCGATCGAAAAGCCCGGGTATTCGCCGAAGAGGCCAGTTTTTCGACTGAGAAATCGGGGTTCTCGACCGAAAAACGAAAACCCATTTTCTCAGCTTTATGGTTGAAAACCCGGGTTTTCCACCGAAAAGCACGGTAATTTCTCGATCGAAAAACCGGGTTTTTCGGTCAAACCCGAATTTTTTTTAAATTTGGTTGATAAACATGGTTTTTCGATTGGCGAGAAACCCGATATTTCGATCGACAAGCTGCCATGACAGACTTAATGTCCAATAACTAGGTTTTTCGACCGAAAACCCCAGTTTTTTTCAACTTTAGGGTTGAAAACCCTTTTTTGCCGAAAAACCTGGTTTCTGAATCGAAAAATTTTCTGCGAGAAACGGGGCTTTTCGATCAAAAAACCGAGTTTTTCGAATTATTGGACATAGCCTAGCCTTATATTGGCTGTATTGAACTGAAGCCTTTGTAAATTGCTTCGCTAGCGCTTAATTCTTATCCCACAATGGGCAATGATTGTCTTTTGAAAATGTGTTTTTCTATGCTCAATTTTACAAACACGTTAAAATCTTAAAACAAAAAGTTTTTAATCCTGATCACAAGTTTGTAATTTCTAAACACCATTGTTTTTCCTAAACATTGGGTGATAAATTTCTAAACTCTAGCCAGAAAATCGTAAACATATTTAGCTTTAAAAATGTGACTACTCTAAAGTTCCCAAACACTGTTTTTAAATAAGCACAAACATTCGGCTAGTTTGGAATTGAACTAATTCTCTAATGACACCTTTCATGATTGTAAGCTGTTCTAACTGCACAAATTTTCAGAGAACTGAAAGAGTTCTGTAAACGCAGGATTGGTTCTTCAAAAAGGAGCGAAAAGGTTCTTAGATACTTTCCATGAACCATGAAACAGTTGTATATGCAAGACAATAAAGAAGATTTTTGAGAAGTTATCCAGGTCGTGGCAGTGGAACTTAGTGCAAGAATGTAAAATCTTACCAGTGCTTTTATTCCAGCTTTTTCTCAAAATTGATCAATACTGCCAAACAGAAAACTCGCGTGTGTATAATTAACAAAAATTGCAAATTTAAACCAAACAAAAAGTGTGTGAAACTTGTTATAGTTATATTATATGCATAAAGACTTGCATAATTTCGCACATTTATTTCTTATACTATAGTATATGTTGATATTGTATATAAAATTATAAATTATTTTATTGTGACCACGCCATAGTGTATATTGGAAATGCTGAGTGTTGGGGAAAATCTTTAAAGTACACTGTAAATAAGTGTTAAGAAAGTCTGGACAAAAACATGTTTAGACTCTGTTTAAAACTTAAACATGTTTAGGATTTATACATGTTTCTTATGTTTAAATTCTAAACATTCTTAAGGTCTAAATTAAACCAAAAATTTAGGTCGTCCAATATAAACGGAAAGACCTAAAAGCAGCATGATTCGTATGTCCATGTGTCTGTTTGTCAAATACACTGTTGGTTAAAATGTTGTCTAGCTTTTTAGTGAGTGATGGATACTTGATATGCTCTACATTGAGACCATGTGGGGTGACAGATGAGGTCAAAGGTCTTTCAGTGGTCACTTAGGGTCATTTTATTTTGTGTATAATGTGTATACACTTTAAGTTTTAGATAAAATGTCTAGCTTTAGTGCATTCATGGATCGCGTTCATACTGGTACGCTTATAAATTTAGACAAGGGTCTTATGTAGGGTCAAAGATCATTCGGGGTCACTTAGGATCATTAGACCACATAACTGGACGGCCTATTTAGGACTGCTTTCGCTCTTTCTTTTTTTTTTAATTTGCACACTTGAATAAAATCACCCATTTTCCTGACTGTACATATATAGGTAACTAGCACCAGTTTCTATTCACGCCAAATCAATAAAGCGTGCAAGACAGATCCATTGATTTGCAACTTATATTGTCAAAATGAAAGTTTGGCTTTTATAATCATACTCAAAAACCTTAAATCAAACGATAAAGTTAATATTTCTATGCATTAAGCAGTGTAACTTGATATAACTATTTTCATCGCAAGCTGTATCTGCAATTATATTTGTTAAAGAACTACAAAACATGCAATGATGTGTTTCTTCTTAGAGAAGTGTACCAAGCGAAAACAGTGCCAGACACTCGCGAGATTCAAAATTCGATTTTATTTTAAATTGTCAGCATTTAAATGTTTACTCTCCATTGATGGGGTTTTGGTTTTCTTTTCCACTTCTCCATGTGTCACATAAGAAGGAATTTTGTAATTAGAATAATTAATATCGGATTCCAATAATAATTCAACGGCCGCTGAAAAACGTGACATATAATCCCGATTTGAAATAGCTGAAAAATAGGGCTTACTGTATTTAACGAAACGAAACAGAACTCCCATTGGATTACACGCTTTATTCCGCCATGCATGCATAACGTGCATAACGGAATAAAGCGTGTAAACCAATGGGAGTTCTGTTTCGTTTCGTTTCGCAAAATACAGTAAGCCGAAAAATAGCGCCTTGTAGGCCTACTTGTTAACGATCGGTCGATCATCCATTAGCTGTTCCGTTGGTTCCCGCTAGTCAAGTTAAGATCACTTTCGTACGATTGTGCCATTTTAATATGGACAGACAGAAATTTCACGTTTTCAGCGCTGCCGTTGAAATTAGGAATCAGGGATCCCCGAATTTAATTAACAAATCCCTTCTTTTTATTACGCCCACACTTTCGAGCATTAACCGTTAACAACTATAGTGCCTACTTTCTAATCTACTGTGCATAATTATCAAAAAAGTAAAAAATGTGGGCACTCTTCAAAATATCTGCTTTTTGCAGAAGTTACGATTGGGTCTTTCATGTGTTTGAAGTCTTTTCCTGCAGTCTGGATCCACTCCTGCAGCTAAGATTCATAAACTATATAACTAGGCATGTCCTATTTTCATAAAAGTTCAGATAATCTAGTGAACTGTAAGAAGATAAATGTTATCTTCTTAATTCATTACTCGTTTTAAGCCAATTAAAGAAGAAATTTGAAATCTTCTTTCTTTGAGATTTAGAGTTGAATCCCAGTCTGTTTTTATCCCGGGTGCCATTTTATTAATTCAACCGTACCAATTCTACACCACTTTCGCGCAGGAAACGCTAACAGCTTAAGAAGAATCACTCTCTCTTCCTAAATTTCATTTAACATTAATCTGAACTTCGGTGGAAATCGGGCCCGAGGACTACTTTAATCATTCGTTGTGATATTTCATGATGTAATCAATTGTTTTTGAATTAAAAACCCCTATGTTAAATGGAAACCACGAGAAACAGAAGAATTCGGTAAGTTACGTAATTCACGATGGCGAAGCCGAGTGGATTCGTAACTACGATCTTTTCTGTTGCGAGTGGTTTCGCTGACTTAAACCATTGCTCACAATGTAAAATCATGTCCTTTTACAAACCTCATCAATCGGTTTTGAAAACCTGTGGATTCGTAACTCATTCATATCACTTTACATTACATATGTCCCGACTTTGCATATTTTACTATCCAATATGAAAGAGCTGTCAATTGGCAGCGATAAGATGAATTTATCGATCAGCTTTTTTTGTCACACTCTGTTCAAGAAGGGTGTAGTCTTTGCTGTGTGTACATGTGCGTGTCTGATGTCTCATTTCTCATTCAATTGACATATGGATACAAATAAACCGTAGATCCGAAATCTCTTGCGAGGAGGAATGGGATTTTTTGAAAATTAAGCACGATTATGTATCTAACACCACAGATATCCAGTCAATGCAGATTCCCAGACCTTGGGATTATATCACCTTAGATTTTGACCGCCAACGCTAGATTTATTATTGTATCAATTCCACTGGGATATGCAAAGGATTCCAACCATAGTTTCGGATGCACATGTTTTTAAAGGAT
>JAMKCH010027468.1:0-18957 GCA_023653785.1 Ophioderma brevispina | reverse complement strand
CCCGTATAACCTTGAAACCCACGCTGGGGCCATTTAGGGGGGTGGCAAGTACTTCCATCAATTTTATGGATTATCAATGCCTAAAGTACTTGGTGTATCAGTCACAATTTAAATCCGGATTCGCACACTCTTTCATTATACTAGAAGTCCCCTGCTGGATCGCCAGAAAGTTCAACTTTGACCATAATCTCTGTGTAATTGGGTACATAGACTTGAATCGAAAATCCTTCCCACATATAGACGTTGTAAGCGATTGGTTGCAGAAGTGCTGAATTAAACAAAATGTCACAGAACGTTTTTATTTCATATTACTTCCGGTCATCGTTGTTGTGATTCACGGTATTGATACAACAATGCACATTTAGTACAGGCACCATGCGGCTCGCACGATTTCGATTATAAGACATGTTAATTTGATGCTTCTGCAGAAAAAAATGGGTCAGATGTGTTTAAGCAATATTCTAAGGCTTTAAGTATAATCTTGAAGTGTGCTGACGGTTCAACCTTAAATCAGCTGTGAACGCTCATTTCATTTGCTGCTCAGCTGTTTGAAATTCACTTCCAACTTATTCTTTTCGTATATCCCCAAGCTCCAAGACTTCAACTTAAACTCAAAACTCACCTTTTTCGTCAAGATTTCTGGCTCATAGCTGTTTTTTTGTTTGATTTTGTATGCTTGTCTGTTTTGGCGCCTCATGAGTTTCTTAAGATTTGCGCCTTAATAAGAACTTTTCATTATTATTATTATTATTATTAAAATTCTTGTGAAAACTGATTTAGAGCTGTTACAGCCTTACAAATGACACACAGATTATGACAGAGCGTCACAAGACAGTCATGTAGATATCATCACCCAGAGACATTTTGGTTAGACGAATTAGGTACCAATAACCGACACTGGGAATGTATAGGGTGCACCTAAATGAAAAGAAATGGGAGTCTGCCGGGTACCAACACCATTGGGTTGTTGTCCTGGGGGGCCCCCAAAAAAAAGTTCGTCAAAAAAGGGGTTGCTGGGTCGATGAATGAGGTACCACTTAAATCCCCCACCATTGTGAGCCCACTGCCACGCCTATCAGCAGTCACAACGTACCACATTTCCCTGTTATGGAAAGGGTCCGCGCAGACTCCCCCACCAAAGGACCCCCAAATGTGGGACTAGCTTAGACGAGCGAGGTACCACTCAGAACAATGTCACATTAACAAGTTAGTTGTGGAATCACCACCTGGGTAATACCAACCCAGGTCACAAATTGACAGCCTGGGACTGCGGGACCAGACCTTCAATATGGCCGCCCTAGAACCTTCTGTCCAACAAGGCTAGCCTAGATATTGGGGTACACATGCAATCAAGTTTAAAATGATCTATCACACCTCAACGCATATAGATGGCCTATGAACAGAAACCAATATCTGCTGTGTGGGCCTAACCAAACCCTAAATGTGCCCTCGGGGCCCATCTAGGCTAGCCTAAATTTTAAATCCATTGCCTTGATCGACGACAACTTCCTATAGGTAGGCCTATTAAAGATAAAACTGCAATCAAGGTTGAGGCTTCACATGAAAACTACAAACCTTGACTAGTGGAAACAAGTGACACAATTGATTTGTGTAATACCACTGGGTAAAATTATACCAACCAATTTGACAGTTGGACTGGCGGGTACCAGACACTCCACTCAAACATGGCCTCCATAGACCACGCTGTCCAACTAGGCTATAGCCTAGATATTGGGGGGGGGGGAGAGGGGGTACCACATGCATCAGTTTCAATATTTATCACACTCACACATCAAGGAATAGAATGAACCTATGACAGACAAATATCCGCATCCTAGTCCTATCAAACGCTCAAATGCCCCCTAGGGCCCTCAAGGGTAGCCTTAAATTAAAGGTACCAGCTACCACCTCTTTCACAAGTAGGCCCATAGGCAGCAATTATAAAACTTTAATACTATATTCTAGTGGGAATGTGTTTTGGGCATACTCGATTAACTTTTCAACATGTCACGCTTTTCGTCTGTTTTCTCGCGGTTTCCTCGAAAACTCCCAAGTTTAGGTAAAATTTGGATTCTGCAATTGGAAAAAAAAATTCTCAAATTTTTAGGGGAAAAAAGTAAATACCATACCTACGTAGGGACTTGCTTGGGCATAATCATTAAAGGGTCAGCCTTTAGCTCTTTTAGTTTTCCTCGTACTTCCAATTTTAATGAACGACAATATTTTGTTCACTCACTGGAAAAATCAAGGGGTATGGTAAAGCATTTTTGTATTTTCGGAATTATTCCTATACTGAAATGAACCTGGTTAGGTACTATTTGAAGCCATTAAATTATGCAGTAACTGACGGTAAATCATTACTGTATACGCATTCCTTACCAGAGATAGTGATTGTGCAAGCAAAATTTTGGTTGAATTGCTAAATTTTGAATATCGTTTGTCACGGGACATGTCTTCAAATTGTACGGTCTGGTGTGCAATTATACAATATTCGTGAATCCCTACGTTGTTTACCTTTACTGATATTTAACATTATAAAGGGCCTGCATATGTTATTGTATACTCGTAATTATTCAAAGTTTGGTAGGTGAAATTTTTTGTCACCCCCCGAAAAGTGCAATTTTTGGTCAAAAACGGCTACAATTAATATTTTGTATCAAATGTGGTATGATACAGGGTTTTCATTTCACGTAAAAATTCATAAGCTACAAACAATTTACCCGCGTAGACAGGGCCTGGGGGGGTGAGAGGGCTGGTTTGCGAATTTAAAAACATGGGAATTTTTTTTGCTCCGAGTTTTTTTTCACACTTTGGCACGAAAACTCAGTCATGCTGGAAACCATGTCTGATAATGTAAAATGAATTTTAGAGCCATACTTCTGCACATATTTCAAAATCTACCATACATGAGTCTTGGGTCAATGACAGTGCCTTTTAATATCTGTAGACATAAACCCCAACTTTTTCTTGTAGGAAAATAAAACTACTAACTCAGATTAGCATGGCTTTCATTGATAGCATAAAGTCTGCAAATCTGGCAAAATTGCCAATTTCCAAACATTGTTAAAAAGACAAAACTAAAAAACATAAAAACAATAAAACAAATAAACAAAATAACAAACATTTTTAATTTTATAAATTATGCAAATTACCTAGTTTTATATACACAGAGTTTCAAGATGCCCGCCATAACTCTTTGCATATAATTAAAAATGTATCTTATGCGGCAAACTAACCCTTCTCATCCTTTATAATGTTTTTCATCACTAAATAGACTGGAAAGGATATAAAACATAACCTGGAAGCTTTAACAAATGAGCTTTAGCGCACCTGGGAAGTTCACTGTCTTACAGAACAAGTTTTAAAAATATGTTTGCTGTGTATACAGATAACAAATCAAAATAATATAACTTTCATAAGACGTTTACTTTGGTTCTTTGACTTTTTAATGATTTCAGTTGAATTCCCAGATAGACTTTTAGTCCCATAATTTTACATGTTTTCATGTTACAATAGTTAGGTTTTTTTTAATTTTTCAGGATAATGGCCAAAATGTTAATTTTGTGCAATCCCCCCTTTATTGTAGTAAAGTAGTAGTAGTAGTAAATCCAAAGTTTTTAAAATCGGTTTTATCCCCGCGAACGAAAGTGGCCGGATTCACCTAAACCATTACTTTCTGGCATCCCTCTCTTCCTCAGCACCCCCTCCCTCGCTTTCCTTCCGTATCTAATCAATTCCTTCTCCAAGTCTACAAACACGTATACAACATCTTCTTCACAAAAATGTATTTTCATCAATGTTGGTATAAGATTAATTTGATTAATAAATAAATGTAGATTACTTGAAGTTGAATTTATTCAAATATTTTAATTGCATAATTTGCATTACATTACAAATCAGGTAAATGAATCTTCATATCAAAGTTGATCAAGTCATATTTAAATTTATTACACACAATATAAGAATGTCACGTCTGAATATGTAAATAATCAAATAAAATACTACTGAATTTAATTTAAAACCGTAACTCATTAAAATAAAATCAAATAGACCGAATAATCTACATAATTGAAAAGTTTTATTATTTGAGTCTCTAATCAATATCGACAGCGCAAATATTGAAAACCCTCGTTTTGTGTAAGTAGCAGTGAGCTTTCCTCTGGTGTGCTAAATTGCTAGAACTTTTCATGAAAAAGCTTCATATAATTATTTTTTATATCCGTCCAGTGCAGTTTTAGCAAAGAAATGAGAAAGTATTACCTCACCAGGGTGTAGGACAATGCCATCAACGGCTAGCCTGTGGCAGGGTCATTTGCCTCCTAAGAATAATTGTATGGTACATATTTTGCAATATGGCAGAGTGATGGCTTTAAATCTCTTTTTTATATAAACTCGTAACTTTACCACATTTAATCTAAAAATGCATGATTACTAGTTTTGAGTGCAAAATCGATTTTCTGTCTGTCTGTTTTTAATTAAACATTTGCTGATTTGCAATTTGACATTATTAGGAGCCGTACTACGTGAATGTTCATATCAATGGCAAGAAGAGACATAAGTAATCCACTTGTCTTAAATAAATCATAAGCATCATGTGCTTTATAAAAAAAAAAATGGAAAACAATTCCTTATCCCCCGTGATAATTTTGTTAACACGTTTAGTAGAATAGTGTTAAACCCTATTTTTAAGTCATTTTTGTACAGCAGTTTAAAGGCACTGTCAGTGGGCCAAGAATGTACATTTTTGCAATATTGGGCCACAGTATTGGCTCTAAAGCTATTGTAGAGAAATGAAGTACTATGCCTCATTTAATATCATACCATTCCAACATGTTTGAATTTGAACCATTCTTTGCCGTTTGATTCCCACACCTCCCAGTTGTTAATAGTGACATGAGCCAACTAGGCCATACCAGACAGTTAATACCTCGTTTTTCTATACCTATAAAATGGGTTTGTTTTGTGGAAATGGACAATATAGGTACTTTTCCTTTTGATATGATCCTTTTGTTTCGCACTATTCAATGTTGTGGTTTTTCAATTTGAGCCAACCCCGATACATTTATTATTTTTAATAGGCCCCCTAGACAAGCCTACCTGACTTGAAGGGCATTTTTTCACGAAGTTGGGGCGATCCAATTCATGGATTAAAATGTTAGGCTATCCTAGATGGGGCCCCGAGGCCCCTAAGGGGTTCTTTAGGCAATGACAGCAGATTGGTTCTGTCTAGTAGACTCCGGGCTACCATGACCCCCCCTGCACCCCCGGTGATTTTTTGGAGAAACCTATTTTTTTTGAAGCTTATAACCATAAGCAACTGATTCAGGTTGTCTCAAAATTCCCATCCCACCCTGGGTTAACGTGAGGGCGCTTTTTTTCAAAATGGCTGCCAAATGCAACCACTCCCCTTCGGGAGAGAAGTACCAACATGCCTAACAACACAGGAACATCACAGGCACTTCATTTTGTACCATAGATAGGCTATGGTCCCTCCTCCTTTCGCATTAGATCAAATGAGTACGTCACATGCCGAGCATTTACGTCACAGATGACGTCATAATAAAGTTCTCATGTGTTGCAAATTGTCCCAGCTCCATAGAACAACATAGGTGAAAATCAATTTTTTTGTCAAAAATGTTAGGAATCTCCAATTTTCATATCTGTCATGTGCGGTTTTTTGGCTCGACTTGATGGTAAATGACTAGTTTTTATAATATGAAGAGCAATTTTAGTGCTATAATAATTGTTTTTTGAGATGTCGCTAAATTTGCAAATACATTTTCCCACCCTCAGTAAATTTTTCATACTTCCTCAACATATTACGTCATAGTGACGTCATAATTCCGATATTTGCACTTATTTTGATACCAATGAAGAAGAAACTTAAGTTACCCTGTGGGTACCAAATTTACAGGAGTCGTATGTTTCAGTAACGAAAATCAAAGGGGGTGGTAACCACCACCCCCCTTCTGGAGTTTGTTACAAAAAAAATGGCTCAGTATACGGGGCTCAAACGGTGGACAAGTATATCGATGCCTTCCTAATGCAGAGCACTCGTAAATAGAGATTTGTGAGAATGCGCACATCCAGAGAGCCAATTTATCAAGCCCCTGAGTTTGGTCCAGAGATGTGGCAGAGCCAGAATTTCCTCCACCAGATGATCATGGTTGGATAAGTTAATATGGTGCACTAGAACAAGTGGCCATCAGGAGAGTTTATGCCACAACAAGAGCTGTCGTCTGACATAAATAGTATAGGAAAGAATACCATCTGATACAGAAGAAGACAATTAAGAACAGACTCAAGAAGAGAGGGGGAACGGAAAGAGAAGATCAATTTCTGAATCTAAAGGAGCTGCATTTAAGCTCGTAAATACCACGGAACAGCAATTGCTTAAAAGATCGCCAATTGAACAATAACAATGAGTTTAAAATTGGAAAATTCCTTCTTATCGTAATCCAAACCACAGTGGTTCTCCAGTTGTGATCTACCAGATGTGGTACAATGTCTGGCTGCTTCGCTGAATTCTGCAAGGTCATTGTCGGTGCATTGTTGCACCAACCTTGGGCAGACCAATATATCTCCAGTGTCCTGATCTGCTTCCAGGTAGACTCAATTCTGCAAGGAAACTTTGAATCGGCTGATTCGGGATCTCAATCAGCTGAGACAAACCCGCCACTCAGCCCAGAGAAGCCAGCCCAGCGGAGACTCTCCATCAGCTCAATACCAATAAGATGCCACATTGGTTGACAGCAAGTCCAGTCTTTCCATACGCCAACTCCCCCAAACTCCTTAGAGACTATATCAAAGTACCGGACATTGCCTAAGAAACTACCCGGACCTAAGGCGTCAGCAACCGGCCACTGTCCAAACACAGGGCGCCTCCATACCAGGTACTTAAGGGGCAGCTATGCTCCTCAATGCTACGTACTGCATGTTAAGTTTGTCCTGCTTGGAGCTGTGCCGAAACACCCCGCGACCAAACCCGGCAGAAGGGCATCCAACGACCGAGGCAAGCTTCTGGGCAAGAATATCAACACATTATCAGACAGGGCAAGCGCCGTCGATCTCAGGCATGCGGGCCCCCAATAACAGGGTAATGGGGAAAAGCCCATTGTGGGGGTTCAGGGCAGAGACCCCGGAAGCTCTTTGAGTTTAACATGTTCGAGTGCTTTTCGGAGAGGGGTTATGTCCGTATCTTGAAGCAGATGAACTATGATGAACGTTGCGGGGGGTGGGGGTCCAGGGGCGGAGCCCTCAGAAGCTCTTTGGTTTTTAAGCATGTTTCAGCGCATCAGTAGAGCTCTCGTTTACCTCACACAAACAATCATGAAGCATAATGAAACTATACTGCCCCTGGCTTGGTCCAGGGTTTCTGAGAGCCCGTGAAGCTCTTGAGTTAAAGAACTGTTTGAGTGCCTTCGGAGAGCTCATGTCCTTATCTTAAAGCAGATGAAACTATCCTGCCTGTGACAATAACAACAAAAACACAAACCAACAATAAAAAAAATACTTCTTTTTATTTTTTCTGCCCCCTCCCCTTACCCCTCCCTATCTACGCCACTGCTTCCTATGTGGGTCTTATAAGATAGTGCAATTCAATGTGACTCCGAAGTAAAAACAGGGTTAATCACAGTGGCTGCCAGCGCTCTCCAGACCAGTGTCCCTCAAAGTGTAAGCCTGGCAAGGCCGCGCAGACGGAAAGCATACATCTGTGCACCGGACGGACTTGAGCGCTGATGGTTCTCCTCACAATTAGGGACGAGCCCATCTAAAGGCCTTTTGAGTCTCGATGCCCTGTTGACATCTGCATCCTGTGCGCCAATTCCAAGATTGTCTTTCCAGCCAAAACGACAGGCTCCTGCCACTCTCAGGCCGGTCGCCTGGCACAGATGTCCGAACAGGGAGAGGCATGATCAACGCTCCCCCGGGCTTCACATCATTAACACACTTAAGTGGATCACGTTTGGTTCCGTCCGCTAATGCTACACACCTTGCCGAAGCCTGCCTCGCAAGCAAGGCCGTAGAAGAAGCTTGTTGCTCACTTAGTGACCATCCGTCAACACACACAAGACTCAAGAAACCATGGTTATGCAGTTCAAGGTGTCAGTGATTAGGAGGCTGTGGTGTTTTTTCTGGTCTAGGTATAGTAGTCATAGACCATTTTACATAAAGCGCCCTATTATACGCACGTGAAAGGTTAACTACTCATTATAGGTTTATTGACACCTCAAACTAACCCACGGTTGCAGGACCAAAGTATATAATTAAGGTGACAACGGCATTTTGCCTTTAAAGCGGCATTAAGGTATAAATACACGGTGTTTCATTGTTTTGGTGGCCATTTTGAAATATGAGCCCTCTAGCGGCCGTACAAGCATGCCAAAGGTGTTCAAATATCCTGGGTGTATTTTTCGTGCGACTAAGTAATCACATAGTGCAAAATTGGGATCAAAATGTAAGATCTATGTCAAAAAAAGGGCATTAAGTGCATATTGCCGCCATTTTGAAAAAAAGCGCCCTCACTCTTAACCCAGGATGCTGGGATTTTTGCAGACAACCTGATTGATAGGCTATATGTATAAGGTTTCCAAAAATAGTGGTCTCCAAAAATCCAAGGGGGTGCAGGGTTTCGCGTATGGGCTCCAGGACATATAGGTCATTCTATATTTGTGAGTGGATAGAATCATTAAAACTTGATTGAATGTGCGTACCCCCAATATATAGGCTAGCCTAGTTGGACAGAAGAGTCTAGGGCGGCCATATTTGAAGTTTCTGGTACCTGCAGTCCAACTGTCAATTTGTCTGGTATTCCCTTTGGTATTCCATCCAAAATAAAACTGTAAGTGACATTGGTCTGATTGGTACCTCTCTAATCTAAGCTAGCCCAATTGGGGGTCCCTTTGTGGGGGGTTTGGCGGACACCTTTCCAACGGGGAAAATGGCTGTCGTTTGTGCTGCTTATATAGGTGTGGCAGTGGGCTCAAAATGGTGGTGGATTTGAGTGAGTACCTCCTTCATCTATCCAGCACCCATTTTTTTACGACTTGGGGGGGGGGGGCAGACCACACACACCCAATGGGTGGTACCCGGCAGACCCCATTTCTCTGTTCATTTTAGGTTGACCCCCAAACACTCCCGTTGTCAGATATTGGTACCTAATTCGTCTAACCAAATGTTTCTGGGCTGATGGTCTAGTAGCACAGAAACCTCTTGAAACGGAGCAGAATAAAAACATGCACAGAATTTAAGCATAACATGCCTTCTTCTGATGTTTAGCTAAAATTATCAATCTTTTGGAAAGATATGCTGTCACAACCTGGTTGATATTTGATTTTTACTTGTACTTCCACCCAGTTATCCTTCAAAGTTGACGGAAAACAACACATGTCACCATGACAACTCTTGGCTTTCTAAATTTCCAATTGTCACGGCTAGTATTAAAATGTTAAATTTAAACAAAAGGTTAAAAAAGTGTATAATAGCGCTAAGATCCATATGAGAAACATATCATCTAATGTGCTAATGTTGTTGCTAATTCAATTTTTGATCGGGCGTCTTTCCTCACCTTTAGAAAAACATTAAAAGTTTTTGTGCTTATGCATGGTACACATTGGCCTATCTTTTTATTCAATAGCCCTCTTACATACTACGCATTACAATCTACTACCCACTTCAGTCACAAATCTGGTAGTTTATTTGATTTCATTCACAATTTGAATTTGGATCCCCACCCGTCTTTCATATTCCTCAGTCGGAGTGCCTATTAGGAAGGTATCGAAGAAAATCGCGCATATTTATTTAGTAACCATGTTTACCTACTTCGATTTTTGGAAAATAATAGATGAAGGAAAAAAAAAACATTGTCTATTACATTGATTGATGTAAAATATCTTCAAAATATCTACTCATTGTAAAACTCAAGCTTGTTCTTTAAAAACTTAAATATTTTCAATTTTGTAGGTATAACTCCGTATAAAATTGCAAACAGACTTGAATTGAATATTTTTACATACCGGTAGGGTGATTTCCAACCGATTGGAGGCAGGGCACCCAAGTTTTTTGAGATGAATTCAGAATCGTCAATTGTCTGTGCTTGAGCGGACATTGATGTTAAAACAATAATTCATGAAGATTTTTGTTTCGATGCGCGTTTGTTCGGTTTGGATTGCAAGATGTGACTTTTTACTGTAAGAAATATTTATCAAAACGTAATAAATCTTAAACCTCTGTATTGGTGGTGTCTTTAAATGATACAGAAGGTGGTTGAATATACCTAGGTTAATATGACGGAGCCATTTGAGCTGGATATCTGTGGATTGGGAAAAGTAATTGTGATTTACGACGTTATTTAGCAGCATATTGATGATGGCGATGGTAGTCAAATTTAAATTATAAAAGGCGTATTTTTTGCCCACAACCTCTGAATAAACTACACAAACTGAAGAAAACTCATTTTGAAATTTCCTTCAATAAAGTGTTTGATTAACTGTAAATACAATGAATTGATTTAATTAAAAATATGTCGTGCGAAAAATATTTAGCCATTTCGTATAGTTACTGTTGCATTCGTGTAAATACTTTTGGAGCTCCTTTACAAATGACACCAAATAGGAATGTATTTCGTCACAAGAAGGTCATGTAACAGAAAACTCTTGAACGGAGCAATTGAAAACATCATAATTTAAGCATTAAAGGGACATAGTGGCATAAAAAAAAATGACATAGATATAGGACTCATACTGAAATCACTTCGACCGTTTGAACACAATTTGGAGGTTTCATTCGTAAAAACATTAAAAACAGGAGGAGTTTGGGGGGGTGTGGAGTTTTGGTGGCATTTTGTGGCCTTCCACTTCTCTTTCTTCTATTTTCATGGAAAAAATCGGGGCATAGTTATTTAATAACCATGTTTATTACTTCGATGTTGGAAAATACATAATGAAGGAAAAACACATATTGTCTATAACCATTGATTGATTTGTAGCCTATCTCAAAATATCTACTCATTTTAAAAGCTCACACATCTTTTTCTGTAACTTAAAATATGTTCAATTTTGTAAGTATATGACTACCGGTATAATTTCAAACAGACTTAATTGGAAGGTTGTTCACATACCGGTAATTTGGGATTTCAACCGATTGGATTGCTTGCACCGCAGTTGTTTGGAGAGGAAATGCAGAAATCGATAATGGACTTGGCTTGATCGTGACATTGAATTTAACACAATAATATCATGAAGATTTTTTTGTTTCGAGTGCGTGTTAGTGGGATTGCAAGAGATGACATTTTACTGTAGAAATATTCTATATTAATAATTAAAACCGTAATAAATCTTAAACCTCTGTATTTGTGCCCTAAATGTACCGAATTTGGTTGAATATACCTTGGTTAATATGACGACGCCTTTGAATCTTGCTTGAGCGTGACATTGATGTAAAAACAATAATATCATGAAGAATTTTATTTGTCGTTTGCGTGTTATTTGGGATTTGTCAAGATGTGACATTTTTACTGTAAGAAAGATTTCTATAATTTAATAATTAAAACTTATAAATCTTAAAACCTTCTGTATTTGGATGCTTTAAAATGATACCGAATTTGGTTGAATAAAATACCTTGGTTAATAGGACGAGCCATTTGAGCTTGGCTTGAGCGTGACATTGAATGTTAAACAATAATATCATGAATACTTTTATGTTTCGTGTGCGGTTGTTTAGTTTGGGATTGCAAATGTGACATTTTCTTAAAAATATTCTATATTTAATAATTAAAACGGTAATAATCTTAAACCTCTGTATTCATGTGCTTTAAAATTGATCCGAATTTGGTTTGAATAACCTATGTTAATATGACTATCCATTTTGAGCTTGGATTCTTGATTGGGAACAGTAATTGTGATTACTTTAGTTAGCAGCATATTGAGGCGATGGTATTCAATAATTAAATTATAAAAGGCGTATTTGGGCCCACATACCTCTGAATAAACTACACAAACTGAAGAAAACTAATTTTGAAATTTCTTCAATCGAAGTGATTTGAAATTACATGTAAATACAATGGAAATTGATATAATTAAATATGTCAGTGCGAAAAATATTATAGCCGTTTCGTATAGTTACTGTTGCATTCATATAAAACTTTTGGAGCTCCTTTACAAATGACACTCATCAGATATGACCCTGAGCGTCACAAGACAGTCATGTTAGAACGAAACTCTTGAAACGGAGTCAGATATGAAACATTTTCACATTTTAGCTTACAGGCCATAGTGGCATGAAAAAAAAATTGACATACTGAATAGGACTCTACTGAAATCACTTCCCCTATTTGAAAACACAATTTGATGTTTACATTCTGTTAAAACAGTAAACCACAGGAGGAGTTCCGGGGGGGGGGGGGGGGGAGTGGCAGTTGTGGCCCTTACACGTCGCTGGCTTTGCTATTTTCAATGGAAAAAATCGGGGCATATTTATTTAATAACCATGTTTATTACTCGATGTTGGAAAATACATAGATCAGGAAAACAAATCTTGTCTATTACCATTGATTGATGTAAAATTATCTCAAAATATCTACTTCATTGTAAAAGCTCACCAAGCTTGTTCTTTTAACTTAAAATATGTTATTTTGTAAGTATATCTCCGTATAAATTTCAAACAGACTTAAATTGAATTTTTCACAACCTATGTGATGTCCAACCGATTTGTGCTTTCCCCATGTGTTTTTTGAGATGATGCGATCGTAATTGGACTTGGCTTGAGCGTGACATTGAATTTAAACATCATTATAAGATTTTAAATGTTTCGTGGCGTGTTAGTTGGGATTGCAAGATATGACATTTTACTGTAATAATCTTTCTAATTTTAAAATTAAACGTAATAAATCTTAAACCTCTGTATTTGTGCTTAAAATGAATACCGGTAATTGGTTGAATAATACCCTTGGTTACTATGCAGCCATTTGAGCTTGGCTTGAGCGTACATTGAATGTTAAAAATATATCAAGATTTTATGTTTTCCTCGTGTGCGTTGTTAGTTGGGATTGCAAGATTTGACTTTAACTGGAGAAAATATTTCTCCTAATATTTAATAATTAAACTAATACTCTTCAACCTCTGTCCTTGTGCTTTTAAAATGATACCGAATTTGGTTGAATATACCTTGTTATATGACAAGCCATTTGAGCGGGATCTCTGTGGAAGTGGGAAAAAGTAATGTAAATTGTGAATTTACTTATTTAGCATCATATTGTAGCGATGGTAGTACATCACGGGGAATTGCCACTTCGGTCTAATATATTTTTCTAATCTCCATGATAGTCTAATTCCATTATTTGGTCTCAAATCCATAGTCTATCCACCCACAGTACTCTAATTTCCCATTTTTGTCGATTACCCATCTAGACTAATACCATTTCGTCTATCACCACAACGGCTATACGCATGTCGTATAATATGCCCCGTTGTTATAATCACTTACGTTAGTCTACAACCATTTCGTCTAATGCCATTTCGTCGAACTACTACCCATTGTGGTAATAATCATCAGATGGTCTAAAACCATTACGTCTCTTACCAGTTCGTCTACTGCCAGTTGGTCTAATCACCATATTGTCTAAAAAACCATTTCGTCGAATGCCATTTCGTCTAGTGATCCACTGGTGAAAAAAGTCTTCCCTGTACATGACCTAAATTTATTTCCGACTGAGCAAGTATGTATCGTATAAATGTATGTCGATATGCGTACTGTAGCATCTGGTGTACGAGACTGATAATAATTGTCCTCGCACTGCAAGATGCGCATTTTAGGGCACCGAGAGCGATTATTCGTTGATGACAGAGGTAAAGTCTGGTGATTGGTGGGTGAATATTCTGACTCGGATAGTCTCATCAGTATTTATTTAGGATCCAGCTTCGATGGTCAATGCTTCAAATATAGAGGGAATATGGGATAGGGGGCGTGACGCTGCGGTAGGTTTTTCACCCGCAGCCATTCTACAGTCCGGTAAAGAAAAACTAAACGAACGCTTTGGGAATACAAATGTCCCAGACCTCGCTCTGCGCGCTCGAGGCTGGTTCTAAAACGACTAGTAACATGTTTTGGTTTCGTCCTCGTCGGCCAAAAAATAAGAAATAACGTTTTACATAGTCTTCGCGTGGGCAATGTATTTTGAAATACGAAATATTGTTTATATTGCTAATTTATAAAACATAAGAAATTTTCTCAAGATTTCGCGTTATGCATATAAACCAACCAATAACTACGTCTAAATTTTGGATTTCGTGGTGCGAAAGGTTCTGAACACTTTATTTTAAAGCAATACCGGAGTGGGTTCTTTTAAAAACAAATTCCGGGTGGCACCTTGTATTCAAGGTGGATATGATGCGGAACAAAAAACGTGTAACAAGGGTCCCTTTTTTCCAACAGCCTATTTCGCGTGTACAGTGAATTAGGGTGTTCAAAAAAGTATGTTTTTTTCTTAACCCAAATTGTGATTTACGTACTTAGGTTATGTAATACTCAAATTAAGCAGAGAGATCAAAACATCATAAAATATTGTAAAGCAATTAGCAAATCAAGCAATAAATGCTTATCAACTTCAAAATCGTGTGGCACTTTTTGGTATTTTAAAGGTGCAACGAGAGATTTTGAGACACCCGAAAATATTGTGTCAAAATAGAAGTTCATATAGATATACCTGTATATATTTCCTTACCTTGTATTTGGTACAGGAATGTCTTAAAAAAAGAGAGAAAAAAGTGATTTTGATTTGTTTAAAATTTTCAATTGTAACAACTAGCAATTTTTTGTATTTCTCCTATATCGCAATAAGAACTTTCATTACAAGTTTTGTACCAAAGAAACTTTCTCAACTCATCCTTTCAGATGGAATCATTTTTATGGAAAGCCTCTTTTGAATGATTTTTAAGGGCCACCTGAATTATCTCTCACCTCACATCCCTCACTGCACAACCTTTAAGTTTTATTTTGTTATGCGAGCCAGTTTAACGGTTATTTATACTAATTATTAAGGTTTGAAAGAACTCACTTACTACTTCCTTTGTAGCTGAAACATGCCAATTTTGAGTTGTTTTTTATTTTAATTTTTTAGGTTTTTTCTTTTTTTAAATTTTTTAGTTTTTTCGTTTTTTTTAAAATAATTATTAACTAAATATCTTGTTAGAATTCTTAACATTCCTCGGACTTGAACACAAATTCCTAACAACCAGTAGTTTACACTACAACATGGAACAATAATTCCTACGGACTAATAGTCCGTCCTCTTCGGACTTTGACATAATTCCTAAGATCGATATTCAATCTACCTTGAACCTAATTCCCTAAGTCGTGCAGTCCCATGTTAGACTGGCCACGTTCCCTAGGAACGAGTTCCCCCTCTGCTCGTTCAGGGCCATTTCTTAAGGACTGGATAGTACACCCATCTTCGGACCCATCTTCGGACTAAGAAACTAAATCTTTGGAGATGGACACTGCTTTGGACATGGTGCTCAGGCCCGGGTGTGTTTTGTACTCACCTAAAAAGCCTGGTGGTGGATAGCCCGGGTAGATAGTGCCATGGTCCAGGTCTGTATATAACAGTATAACCATCTACAACACGCTTAAAGAACTTCAGCTTGCTGAATTGGATATATCAAGATTGCCATAAGTGGTGTAGTTATTGCATTCATTTAATCTTGTCCTTTGCGGACATACAGACGCCTTACTGTCGGCAACATAGAACTCTAGTCCCTGACCTCTTTGATGTTTGGGTACCGTGTGTAGTGCGATAAGATTGATAATTATCTTCCTCATTGACGGCCATTATTTCCTTCTTTTGGCATTTAGACTAAATGCGTTTTGAATCAACTGATCATTAAGACGAAATGGGGTTAGGCAAAATGGGTTTAGACTGTAAATGGTTATTAGAGCCACTGTCATTAGACGAAAGGAGTTTAGACAAAATGGGTTTAGACTAAATGGTTATTCGATCAACTGATCATTAGACGAATGAGTTTAGGCAAATTGTTAGACGAAATGTTATTAGACCAACTGGTCCATTAGACGAAATGATTTAGAGACCAAATGGGTTAGACGAAATGGTCATTAGACCCAACCTGATCATTGATGAAATGGGGTTGTAGACAAAATGGGTTTAGAACCTAAAAATGGCCATTTATATACCAACTGGTTATTGACTAAATGGGTGTAGACCAAGATATTATACGAAGTGGAAATTAGTCCTTTTGGATATTAGCCGAAATTGTTTTATACAAATGGCAATTAGACCATCTGGTTTTAGACGAAACCTTTTAGACCAAGTGGTTTTAGAGAAATGGAATATACGAAGTATTGATAACTCACATACTTATATTCTAAAAGGCATACTTTTGCCCACTACTTTCTGAATAAACTACACAACTGAAGAACTAATTTTGAAATGCCCTTCCAATAAAGTGATTTGAATTCACATTTAAAATCAATGGAATTGCATTTATTAAAATATGTCAGTGCAAAAAAAAATGTTCTAGTCAGTCTCGTATGTTGCATTCCTCTAAAATACTTTTGGAGGCTCCACATATTGAAGTTCCAGAAGGGACGTTTAAGTGTCATTTCGTATTGTGGTGGACAATCTGAGTCCCTCATATTTACCTGATATATGACGTAGCAATGATCACACACGAATGACGCCCGTAGATGTCGAACTGTGTTTTTGGAGGGTATCAAGTAACTATCAATAATCGAGCATGGAATTAAAGCCGTATTTCATTTTAATAACTTGACCTCAATTTATTGAGGGATCTAGTAGCTCGCGCTCAAGAGTTTGTTAAACTAATGCCTATGTCTACAAATAACCTCAGATACGGCGATCGTGAGAGATAATGCAAGGGAAACCAGCAAAGGTTAGCAATTCTAAGTTGATTCCTTAAAGTCTTTTTTCGTTAAGACGTTGTTTTTTCCACTGCGTGATCGGTAGGATGGTAGAAAACGGGAGGTAGGCTTATTTGCGCAACCACCTCACTCAATGAAAGCTAACCATTCAACACACACGGTCGGCTGATAGCTCTTTATGTGTCGATCAATATTTCATGCACCTCACATATTTGGAGAGCGAGAGAGAGAGCAATCAGGTAACAAAATGTTTCAACATTTGTACCAACGCAACCCAAGTGAAGCTTATTTATCACCGATTCCGAAAATAGTCAACGTGCACAGCGAAAAAGCCTGGCAGCAATCCCCCACTGTTTGGTTCAGTTGTTTTTTTGTTTGTTTGTTGTTTCTCTCTTTGTTTAAAGGTCATGCTGGAGTGGAGGTTGACTGGAGTGTAGTCTTCACTTCCAACGTTTTTGAATAAGGAAATATCCTTTTCGATAATTATAAATACTTCCGTCAGATTTCACTTTTACGTGTTAATCAAATGGCTAGGTTCTAAAATTTGGTTTCTATCCACTACCGCCTTGGAATGGGCCTAGTAATAATCACAAGCTGGAGTCATCAGCGTTATTCTACACAGACTTTCATTTTAACACTTAGTTTTACAAGGGGACTACTTGAAAACGCATTTTTCCCGGCTCATCCCCCTGCCCATTTCATTTTCAAAATAATTCAAACAGTAATTATGATTTTTTCCTATTTAATGATTTACACAGTTCATGTAGTTAAACACATAATCAAAATATAAAATTCAGAGTTAACCCTTTAATCTGATAGCGATGAATTTACTCTTGCCTTATCCCCATCCACCATGTTACCAGGCCAGACAATGCCACGTAGCAAAATATGACATATTAAACTACATAATCTGTGGTTCAATATCGGGAGATGGATGTTTTTAGGAACACATATTAACACTTTATCATTTCCACATATACATTTTGTGGAAAGAGGCCGTGTTAATTTGTGTGTGTTCCATTTTCCGAATTTGAAAATAATTTGTTGCTTAATTGTTATTTTTGATGGCTCTTGTATTGAGGTATAAATTTTGTGCAAAAACTGTTTGGAAAGTGTTCCGTAGGGGATCCCATCCCCCTTGTTCCTCCAAATGAAGGAAACAGTCCCCTTTTCAGTTGTAATGCAATAAATTATAGATATGTTTTTGGTGGCGGCGTATTCATTGTAAGCAAGTAAACCGCTTTTCTATAAACGCGACAAATCCACCGAAGTGCTCGAGGGCGGGCCGCCTGTAGAGTTCCCGCTTTGGCTCTACAACACAAAAGAGTAAAACCAGAACGAAAAGGAATCAGTCCGATTTTAAGATGTAGGAGGAAACCTGCGAAGGGGGGGAAAAAAAGACTGGATGGATCGGCAACCAACTTCACGTACGACACTGGCTCCGCAGGGATTCCATCCCTAAGAACGAGCATTGATGAAAGTTATCGATTAGCCACTACACCAACCCGGCTCCCATGCCGCGTGGCCAATGCAGTTCAAAACATCTATGCGAATTTTTTCGTCCTTATACATCTGAAACGTTTAGAGAACTTTTTATTTAACCCTCAAAACGCTTGTTTTATCATTAAAATCGAATTCAATAGTCACAAACCCAGTGTATTTTTTGAAAGCCACAGAGACAAATAGTAAATGCGCTGACATCTTATACAGTTTCTGAATAAGTGTCCTACCCCGGTGTCCTACATTTACCAGCTTTCAACCGACCCAACTTGGACTGGGTAATAGAGCTGTCAAAATCAGCTTTCAATATACAAACATAGCAATTGTAATACAAGTCGAACATTAAATTTTCATTCATCTAAATTTTGAAATGACTATCTGGCTTCCCGATAAGCCCACTGGGACCGGTTTAGCCTCGCACTTCATGATTATCATTCATATACTCAGTGTTTTTTCATTTATTCATTATGAGATGGATGGAAGCGTGAGGTTTGCGATTTGGTTTAACGCTGCAGAATGTCATACTGTTGCATTTCATTTCGAGTTTCCTTCGCTAATACATAC
>JAMKCH010027467.1:0-18810 GCA_023653785.1 Ophioderma brevispina | reverse complement strand
GAAGCTTATAACTTGGGGATTCAGTTTTAAAAAAAAAAAAAAAAAACAGATTTTGCGCCCATTGGGCGTTTGTTATTCTGTTATTCTTTATTTGAATGGCATGAAGGGTAACCTATGTTAAATTACAGCTTATAACTTGGGGATTCATGTTTAACACATTGTTGGCGGCTCCCAATTGAGCGTTTTTTTCTATTTTCTTTATTTGAAATGACAGAAAGGTGTAACCTAGTCAAATTAAAGCTTATACTTGGGATTCAGTTTTAACACATTTTGCGCCCAATTGGGCGTTTTTCTATTTCTTCTTTTATTTGAAATGACAGGGGGGTTTTACGTACATCAAATTACAGCTTATAACTAACTTGGGGATTCAGTCTTAACACAATTTTGCGGGGGCCCAATTGGGCTTTTTCTATTTCTTTTTTGAATGACAGGAAGGATGTCAACCTATGTTAATTAAGCCTTACAACTATGTGAGGTCCAAATGTCACAACACAAAGGTCAAAGTTCAACGGGAGATCAAGTTGTCAACAAGGTGATTGGTTCTAATGCAATCGTTATCTCATAAATCAAGACAGCGTACTTTAGAATCAGTTATGTAATTTCTTTTTATACCTGTTTCTGTAATAAAATTGCAACTGTAAAACTAGAAAACATCTACACTACTCCTTTAAAAATGCTTTTTTAATGTTGTTCTTATTTCTTGTAAACGATGCCTGCGACCGGCAACAGTTTTTTTTAAATACTTGTTACCGTAGCCGTGCCCCCCCCCGAGCCGATCCCTCCAAAATCTGGAAAATTCATACACCACACCCTTAAAAACAACAGCTTTTTTAGCCAAGCGGGCAAAACTTCAGCATGATAAAGCGGACCTTTGCCATGTTTTGTGGTGGGTGTGGGGGTGCGTCCCACCCACCCCCCCACCCGGCACCGCCCTTGGCTACGGCCCTCGAGTGACAACTTTGAAATTGATATCAAACAGTGGCGCGCTAGCTGCATAATTTACAATCGAATTACTACTAAATTCATAATTCATTCAGAATGGCCATAAAACACTCCTTTTCTTAAATCAACAACACTTTCCGGGCTCATTGCACGTGGTGGGAGTGAATTGACAGACTTTGAAAATTGGCAATCAAAGAGGCGCTGTAAACTATAATCTTTGCATCATTGGCAGTCGGATACTTTCCCAATTCCCCATTGTGAATAGCCGGGGAAACTTCGTTTCGTTGATTATCAATTTTGGTAAAAATGACAAACACAAACGGCTCACTGCCCCTGCTGCATGGAGTGAGTGGGACATTACAAATGCGTGGTGTCCTATGGGTTCACGTGATAAAACATTTAACGGCATACACTCATTAACCCCGTCGGTTTATTTTAACATCCCTCTTGGAGAAAGCAATAAGGGACCGCACCCACACTGCCAAAAAACGCCGGTGTTGAAATATGCCCACCAGGTCGGTGTTAAGCTTGTCAGTGATAATTTCTGGTGTTAAAGTTAGGATTAACACCGCTTGGTGTTGCTGCACCAATTTTGGTTATGCATTTTGGTGGTCTGGCTTATGTAATTCTAGAAGTAAGCAGCTAATATAAAAACAAACATAAGGAACGCAACACATTTCTACTAACAGGTAGATGTTAAGCGATCAATTTACACCACTTTGGTGTTAAATTAACACAAAAGAGTGTGGTCCTCTTTGTGAACAACCATAGGGTGTTAAATAAAACACCAGTGATGTCAATTTAACACCAAGAGGGTGTTTATTAACCAATTGTGTCCAATTTTAACACCGAGGTGTTAAAATACAAAATTAACACCAACATGTGGTGTAAGATTAACACCAGAAGTGTTTAGGTCATATATGGTAACACCAAATTAGTGTCAATTAAACCAAAGTTTGGTGTAAAAAATTTACACCATAGGTGTTGTTCCCTCACTCCACACACCGGCTGGTGTTAATCACACCTCGGTGTTACTCTAACACCAATGTTTTTGCAGTGCACTGGTGTTAGATTTACACATTCGGTATTTATAAACCACCGTGTTAGGTTATATTAACACCAAATTTTGGTGTTACAAGATGTCTGATATGACAACTGATTGGTGGTAATTTGTCGGTTTGTTTATTATTTTTAACACTGCGGTGCCAAATTGACCTACTGGTGTAAATTAACTCCTCCTGAATCAATACGGGGCTTGTTCGGACCCTCTGGTGTGTAATTAACACAAACTTTGGCGTAACATTATAGTTGTAACCGTCTTGACATTTCGTAGATAATGGTGATGTTGTTGTTTGCTTCTATTGTAAACGCTTACACTTGATGTCATTAAAATTGTGCCTTAACGCTGGCGTGTGTTGAAACCCAAATTTCAACACCATAAACTAACACCGACAAGCATGACAACGACTTGGTGTTTAAAATTTTAAACCCCGTCAAATCACACTTAAATTTTTGAAATAAGTTTCTTTTCTCGGCCGGGATATCGAGTTTGAACCAAAAAAAACCCAAAAATGAGGGGGTGCTAGGATCACGAAACACGAAATGTGCCTTTAGGCCTAGGTGTCACTACTTAAAGGTGCAACGAGAGATTTTGAGGCACCCAAATATTGTGCCATAATAGTAATTTCATATAGATTAGACACTCAATAGATTTCTTACCTTATATTTGGCTACATGCAGAGATGTCTTAAAAGAGAGAAAAAAGGCGATTTTGATTTGCTTATATTTCAATATAAAACATAGGCTGAATTTCGTATTTGCCCCTGTACGAAATTAGAAATTTCACAATTTTTGTACCAAAGAAACATTTCTCAGCTTAATCCTTTCAGATGGGGATATTATTTATGGAAAGCTTTACAATAGTGCAAAAATAAGAATTTGCACATTTTTCGGGACACCTGTTATGTGAAATCTCTCGTTGCACCTTTAAAACCTATAATGGTTGATCGGTTTGTGTGTATTTATAAAAAACTCAAGTCTATATAGGATAAAATAAGGAATTGCCTATACATCTTAAAAGGTACACCAACACAATCAAATGTCCATTTTATGTGAAAGTAGAAACAACATTTTAACGCCGTTTTATTTGTGTTTGTTTGTTTGTTTTTGCCTTGTTTCGTTTTTGTTTGCGTTTTTTTCGAATTACAAAATTGAATACCATCTAAATTCTAAACACAGGTGTGCACCTCTAATTTTACATCACACAGATTCAAAATATTAATATTTCTATGCAATAAATTAATTACGCGTATATAGGACACTCCAATTTTTAAGGAAGGGGTCATTATTTACGCCAGGGGAATGGTGGATTTATAAGGGGGAAATACGCAAAACAAAATTGTAAGCGAAAGGGGGAATGTGAAATTTTTGTAGCAAGGAGAGAGGGTAACATAAACTTTTAAATTTTTCTTAAATCAGGGAATGAGAAGTGAGGGGGAATACGAAGTTTTTCGCTGAAAAAAGGGGAATCCACTTTCCCCACCCCTCCGGTGTAGATAATGACCGCTCCCTAACCGCCATGTATAGTATCGTCTTGGTTTCAATTCGTCGGAGAGAGAGTTGCCGTTCCAAAATCTGTATTCCCCAGGGTATTCCCTGTCTTTATTCGCTAAATAAATTGCTCTAATCCAGTATATCACCCAGCCCCGTCTGGTTCAACAATTATACTGCCCCCATTCTTTTATTCAGTTTTAGGTTCTTCCGGAAATCTCCGATAGTTCACGAATATTCATTTCCTAAATTCCATCAACGGGATTGGTTGAGACATGCCACATGACCCTGTGCTATTTATATAATAAGCGTCGCTTCTGCTTGGCGGGCATCGGTTATTGAATAGACAACTGAAGACAAAGATGGTGAGCATAGTTCTCCGAAATTGAAAAAATTACACTATGAACCAAGCCATCCAAATTATTTGTAACTACAAGTTGAAATACAATGTTTAATGTATGTTATGGCGTGCTTATTTCCAGCAATTATTTACAGACGTCTTTCTTTTTTCGCATTTTCAGGCAGGTGGTAAAGCAGGTAAAGATTCTGGAAAGGCGAAGGCGAAAGCCGTTTCACGTTCAGCGAGGGCAGGGTTACAGGTAAGTAATTCCATTTCTTTTAATGGTTCGAGCAAATTACAGAAACTGAATACATTCTAGTGTGTTGCAAGTTTGTATCAATTGGTGGTGAGCTCAATAGTGTTCAGGATTTGTATTTTGATGAACAAATTCGTTATTTTCTTTGCAGTTTCCAGTTGGTCGTATTCACCGGCATTTGAAAAACAGAACGACAAGCCATGGTCGAGTAGGTGCTACAGCCGCTGTATATTCCGCTGCTATTCTTGAATATCTCACAGCTGAGGTAAGCTTACACTTTTCACATAAATAGTTTGCTGTTTTTTTTTTTTCAGAACCCGGTTTCTTTTTAAAGTCAATAGTCGTGTGCTTTGCAGTTAACCTTGCATGCTTGGACGCAGTTTGTGTCGTAGTACAACCACAAACGCTGAGAGCTTGTTTTTTCATGATAAAAATAGACTTGACCCCGGCTTAGTTTCAAGATGAAAAATATTTTGCCACGTTAAGTATTTAGAATTTAAAACGGCTAGGCTGGAAAACAATATTTTTCTTCACCATCTGACATTTTCCGGTAATTTTGCGTCATTGGAAAGTTATTTTTTGGAGCTTTTTTTCGCGGGTATGCAAGTTCACTTCCCGACCTGAATTGGCGGGAAATTTGTAATCCCACTTGGGACACCCATGAATCGGCCCAGGTCGGGTGCACATTTGAGGATTTTTGGTTTGAACCTCACACAGTAATGAATTCATGCGTATTTCCAACATGTTCAATTCTATAGAAAATTTGAATGTGCTGACCCACTTTAGATCCACTTTCTCGCAATCACTAAGTCAATGAAAGGGTATTGGAAACTTATTAGTTTTTTACAGCCAAGTCGAAGTGCGAGGTCCTTTGCAAATGACTTTATTTATGAAACTCGTGGGCATGTAGGCTTTACATGGGAATGTGGGGCTCAAAAGTGATTGTGTGGTCATTGCAATGCCATGGGGAGTTGGTGGGGTTCAGTGACTGGTCATGCTGCCTCTAGTCCTAATTCGTTTGCTACACGGTCATTTTTTGTACTGGGCCTGGCTTTGTACCTTGTTTTTTAATGCTGAAGAAATTTCTAGGTTGTAAATTGGCATGGCATTATTGCTCTTGGCTGCATCCACTTCCCATGTATGCATTGTGGACACTACAGTTTCTGCCAGAAGGGTGGCTAGCGTATGGGATCAGCAGGCTTGAGTTTAGGTTAGCCGCAGGGACTGCGTACATGCTTGGCAGTTGGATGCATTTTTGTTTTAGAGTGCTAAATATGCCCCTCCATACTGCGTTGCTAAATGCGTACCAAGTGTCCACACTTAGCAGGCCACTGTAGTGGCCATTTTTTTAAGCAATCGTGGCATGTGTTCCAAATTTGTGGCCAGCGTGGAACATTGATACGCAGGATCAGCATGTTGAAGTTAGCAACATATTTCCGCCGTTTTAAATGAGATGCAGGCACGTACGCAGTCTTATGCGGAACGCTGATGTATGCGGAAGGTTGTCAGACTATGCTGGCCACGATTTTATCGGAACTAGGTGGTGCTGGGTAATTTATAGGCGTGCTTCAAAAAATTACAGTGAGGACAGCTCGGCGACAACCTGCGAATGTACTCACTAAATAATATGAAACTTGGATTTTGTGTAGGAAAGAATTTTGTATTGATGCCACTGTCCTATGAATTGGCAGCCCGACAGATTAAAATGCATGTTGAAGGATGTGGGCAGAGAATACTTAAATTCATCCTGGCATTGCGCACCAATGGCCTATAAATTTATTGGATTTGGTATTTCATGTGCAATGTTGAATTGATTCAGTATTGTCCGTGGTATTGGTTGAGAATGACACGCCCCTAATGAAACCCCCAGTAAACAATGAGGATGTTTTAATTTTACAATGCAAAGCAAGGTGGTTGCAAAAGGGAAGATCAGACTGCTGGCGCTACCAGATCCTACACAATACCACTGCACTGAGTGAAATGAGTCCTGGATGTAGGAATTGCATCATAAATGGACAGGATGATTATGGGTTTGGCACAAAATGGCTGTTAATAGGCCAGAGAGTCGTAGCGTGATGTTTGAAATTTTGCCACTATGTCCCCTTGCCCAACTCTTCACCCTCTGGACTAATTAAAAAAGCTGTCGATTTCTAAACCTGAACGTTTTTACCGTTGAAACCTTTAAGGGACACCTAAGGAGAGTTTACACTCACTGCCGGTCGGCATCAAAAGACAGGCTAGCCCTATCAGAATCCGCGTAACTTGCTTTACATGCAGTCATACTTCATCTATAAAGTTGCTAACTTAATACAAGGTGTCAGTTTTATGTATTAACATAAATCGAACATATTTTGAATTTCGTGGTAAAGTTCACCACATCGGCAATCGTGCGTGTTGATGTCGCATCTTGATTTTGGCATCCATAGTACAGTGGTGCGTGCATTGCTACTTCGGCAAGCTCGTCACCCCCCGGAAGTGGCAAAGCCTTGCCGCGGCGAATACTCAAATTTCTATTAATTTCGACGTTTTTAACTTGTTATTGCATCAAACATTTTGACAGATGGTGCTTTAATAAAGAATTTTTGTACTATTTTGGGATTTGTGATGGCAAATTGTGGCTATTGTATTAACCGAACTTGGTATGAAAGTAATTAAGCTTTCCCAGTGTCCCGATTTAGGAAATTAAGTTACGTGCACATTAGGCTTTTCCTGAAAATGGGGGGCTGAATTGCACAAAAATTTACATGCACAGGCAAAATTGTTTTACATGCACAGGCCAATGTTTACATGCATTTGTGCAATGTAAACTCTCTCTAAACGAACCTGATCTTTTCCTTTTAAGTTTTTCAATGTTACTATCCGTTTAAACCAAAAAAAAAAAAAAAAAACAAGGCCGTCTAGCGTTTAAACGTTTAGAATCGACAGCCTTCCCTTGGGGACATAAGGCTATAAACATTTGGGTGTTTGGGTTGTGTAGGTTGGCTGACCATTTTCCACATAACAAGAGTTGGTGATCAGTCAAATTTTTGTTATAAAGGGCCACACCACCGTAAAGTTGCCATTTAAATAGTCTGTTCGTAACCAGGCACGCATGTAATTTCTAAAATATCTTTATTTTTTTTGCAGGTTCTAGAGTTGGCAGGCAATGCTAGTAAAGATCTGAAAGTAAAGCGTATCACACCTCGCCATCTGCAATTGGCCATTAGGGAGCCCGAGAGTTGGATTCATTGATCAAGCAACCATTGCTGGCGGTGGTAAGTCGTCTGAATTTGTGACGCTTTGTTGCGATAATTTTTGTGAAATACTGGTCGGAATCATAGTGAGCTGGAAGAAGCTAGATTTTTCCCTCGTTAGATTTCAAAATTTTCCCTCCGATTTGGTAGGCGTTGTCCACTTTACTTACTCTGCAAAGAAGCTAAAAAGTGGAAAGCGAATCTTAAGTAGGGGTCGATTGAAAATACAATCTACATGGCACTGTTAGCTTTTTATCCCACTAAGGGCTGAAAAATACAGAACAATAACAGCAAGAGAAAATTCCGTCAATATTACATGCACTGGTGCATGTTGCACCTGGGTAATCGAACTCCTGATCTTAAGAAAAATCTAACCAGAAACCCCGACCCTTATGCAGTTTACGATCGAGGGCCAATCTTCCCGATTTTACATAAATTGTAATTTCCAGTATCAAATGTAATTTTGGGGCATTTTAAAACCAGGTTTATTGGAAAGTTTTTTAGCAAGATTACGGTCCAACAGTAATTGGGCATGAAATGTAATTTTTATTAAAACCCAAATTCCGCTTACCAACTGCAAACCGTTACATATTTAATTATTTTGATGGACACAATAGTAACATCAATGTATCATTTTGCAACAAACTGAATGATTTTGGGCATACTTTTTGTGAAGATTTGAATTTTTATATATAGGTATTTTTAGTAGGTCACTGATTATTCATCTCAAGATCTTCAACTATCCTGTTTTTCAGATAAATTTTTTTATAAACAAAATATGTTGTTTCAGGCGAATGTTACATTTTGATGGACAAAAATGGGAAAATTGGTGTCCATCAAGTGTAACATTCACCACTCAGTCATAATCTTGAAAAAAACTACTTGTTGCAGGGGAACTCAAATTTCTACAGATTTTGCTTTTGGGACTCCCATGATTAAATAGGTTAAAAAGTCCTGACAACGTGGCCAAACAAAAGAGTTGTACCTGAAAATGGTTTTCCACTAAGGGCCAACTACTTGGAACCCCACCCCTCTCTCGTGAAACGTGCCTTATATACTTTTGCCATTAGGCAAAGCTAAAATTATCATTTTTATGTGACCTCTAGAGTGGTTTTATTAGGCAGATGACGGAATTGCGTTCATGGTAATTCGAACACGTTGATAAAGAGCTTGTTTGGCTTTTTTAATAACATCTGCATTGTGTTAACCCCACTAGTGTACTATCAAAATAAAGTGCCATTTTGTGATCTTGACGTTTTATGGTTTGCTAGATATCCCTCAAGGCCAGGTTATTTTCCAAAATTTCGGTTTGATTTGAATGTTTCATTACGTTAAATTGTTCGTTCAAGCTGCCGCTAGGCCACTGCTAATTTGCTATAAATATACCGCTCGGCTTGGCTACAGTTCGGTGATAAATAAACAGCAGGCCTACAAAAATATTGTCCTTTCTGGGATCTTTCATAATGAAGCAAAATTTTTCTGTCAAGTGCATGTGCAGCACGAGGGTAGCAAAGTCCTTAAGTCTTGGAAGGGCTTATTTCAAATGATCTCTCTGGTGCAATCTGGCTTTTTTTTTGGTGTAAAATTTTAAAACCATAATTTCAAATAGATTGCTTTGAATCCTCAAATATTTTTATATTCGCATTAGGGACTTTTTTTTCTAATTTGAGGGAGGGAACTTTTTACCTTGATCGAATCATCATTTCTCATTCGCTGTGGAAGTATTAAAATAGATTCCATTTTCCCCCGCAATGTTTGATTGGCAAATAAATCGCAGTGGCTTGTTAGCATATGAAAGTCAATGTTATGTTTCTGTAACCCGCCCGTGTTATGATTTTCTGCTCGCCCGCCATTTCATCAAGGCCTGAAATAAGCAGGGGCAAGGGAAAATTTACCCTGCTAAAATGCAAATGCCCCTGGTTCTGAAACAAAACTTTGACATTTGTAATAGACCAGGGCAATAAAATGTTAAAAAACACAAACATTGCTCCTTGTCTGGAAATCCTTACTCCAAGCCGTGCATTTGATATGCTGCAAATCTCTAAAAGTTCATAATGTTGGTTTTTTAAATAAGGTGTTTCCTTGTAAATGTATTTTAGTAGATTTTAACCAAAGAAGAATTACAAAATCGTTTTAAATTAGGATGGTGGTTTGGACACAATGTTGTAGCTATTAGGAGCACGCTGAGGTTGTGAAATTGCCTGTACCATAATGAAAAATTAAATAGTTGCCTCAATTGATTTGCAAAAAATGTTACGGACACATAACCTTGACTTTCATTGGCCTTATGGCTTGGGGGATTCAAAGCCTGCAGTATATGCAGGTGCCCTGTGAATTTATTTTGTACCCTTGTTGGGAAAACAAATCCTAATATTGCCCTTCTACATCAGATTATTTTCAAGACTAATTCCTATACTTTTGTACTTGACAAAGAAAATCTGATCAAATATTACATGCTTATTAGTCCATTTTTGTTTTGATCCACCTCCTGAAAGATCCCCGAAAGCACCCCCAGGACATTGAATGTTTTGATGTGTAATGGTATTTTAATAGTATTGGAAGTATTTTAATATTGATTGGCTTTCATTAATATCTTTTTATGTACTTAAATTTTATGGAAGCTGGGTTGCAGTTTGGGGGGCAAAATATTTGGATTTAATTTTTAATAAAACTAACTGGTGCTTTTCTGAATGATGAGTCTCTGGAAAGAGTAACTTTGTAAATCCCCGTCTCATCTAAATACCAAATTGTACATGGTGAAATGTGCCTCTGAATAATGAATGACACGTAGGAGTGTATTCTGGTCTTTATAAAGTGTTGAGAGCTGGAAAAACCTGCTGATGTCATACGTGGCAGTTTCAAGACTACCTGCCCGCAGTTTAGACTTGTTTGCTTGGGGCTGTGCAGTGGGATGGCAATGGGAGGTGCATATTTCAATTCATATGGGTTGTAAGTGTGCACATTCATATTTGCGGGAGCCTGCTCCACTGTCGTTCAGGGTGGTTCAGACAGATGCCAGTAGGAGCGGGCAATCTCAAACTGACCAAATACCACATCCAATGGTTTTTTTTGCAATCTCATCATGTTTGCACATACTTGAACAATTTAATCATGAGTTGCACTTTGTCTGTTTTTCTCTCCTCCTGCCGGGTGTCATCCCTCACATTCACAAGTCTCATCATTGGCAAGAAGGATCACAGAAGGCCACATAAATGCCTGCTGGCCCTCTTCATTTTAGTCCTGTTAGCCGATCCTCAGTTTTTGTCTCGTTCACTACACTCAGGCACATTTGTTAAAACAAGTTGAATCTTAATAGTCATCAATAGGTCTTTGTATATTTCCAGTAGTTAGTGTTTGTGTTTATTGGGAAAATATGCACCTTTTTCAGGCTTTTTGTTTTAAATGTACTTTCTCCCTGTGCAATTTTAAAAATATCTGCTAGGAAGCAATAGCAAGTGTCAACTTACAAATGTAAGTATTTTTTTTTAAAGTTGTGTTTTAACAAACCCTCCAGAAAAGTGAAATGGATTAATTTGTGATCGGCAAGGCGCTTGTTCTTATTCTTGTACGAGGCGTAGGTTTTAGTGAATTATTTACAACTTCTCAAATGGCTTAAGGAATGGTTTATGTGGACCCAGGCATTCAGATGGTGTAACATTGCACCAATAAATAGATTTGATTCCAATACGAGGGGAATTTAATCAATACAATGCATATCTATTCAAGACATTTGACTGTATGAAGTTTATTTTGTAGTACTCCTACCATTATCAATGAATGCTGAAGATGGAATTTTTACTTCATTCTGAATACACAGGACTCTTAGCCCACTAGTATGCTATTGAGGAGTCTGCCAGTCCCAGTCGCATTAAGGCCATTGTAATTGAATACAAACATCCAAAGAACCATTGATCCATCCATGTTGATAGGCTGCTCGTTCATAATGTAATTTAGGCTTATGGTACGTACACAAGCATTCCAGTCATAAGTGTTTTAACCCAATTATACCCATAGAACTCAAAAGATATGCTAAAGATGGAGAGAATGCTCTTTTGGCTTACTATAAAAACCAAATTGTCTCGTCTGGAATCTTAAGCTTCCCTACATTATTTTGTAGTGTTTGTTCCAATTGGTATACTGTATCATGGTAGCATATTTAGATTTGTGAATGGTTGGAATTAAAAGTTTGAGACTGTTTTATACCACATTGCACACTTGACTTCGAATAGTTTTTTTGTGCGGATTGTAAAGGTTGGTCTTTTTGAATCTGTCCTAGACACAATTGAAAGACTTCCAATGGAAGACCAGGTGTAGTTTCCACTCAAAAGATGGTCATGGCATTTTCGTGTAGAGGGGTACAGGTTGCAAGAGACATTATTCCGTCAGCAAATTGTGTTCTAGAACCACATCTTTTGGACTTGTCTCATAGAGGTGGCTATTAATGTTTATGCTTTATTCCGCTAATGGGCCCATTCTTCGTGAAGTCACACACTTGACTGAACTTTATTTGCCTCCCATTACAAAACAACCAATCTAGCGAAGTGGAAACCTTATCTATCTTTGTATAGGTTTGGACAAAATTCTAACCAAAAAATGTTTTCCACTTCGCTAGATTACTTGTTTTGTCATGGGAGTCAGTAAAGTTTGGTCACTGTGGGAACATCCCAAAGAATGGCCCTATATATTTAGTATTTGCAATAGATTACTTTGCGGGCCTGTATTTTGCTGGCGTCTCTATAGGTGGTAGACCTGGCAATCAAAAGGTCCTGGGTTAGATCCTAGGGAAGCAAAATTTTAATTTAGTAGGGGGTCAGAAAAGGAGTCCTCGAAGACTGCGCATCAGTTTATAGCGAGGCTACTAGGAGTGCCATAGTAACATCTTAATTTGGCTACTATTGCCCTTATGTTCACTGTTTATTGCCTGTTTGTTGGCAATTTTTATTTCACTGAAGTAGAAGTGCTGATCGGTGAACAACCAAGTAACCTGTGCTGGGGGTGCAGACCATTGTGCTCTATCATCTATATCCCTCCCTGCTGCGCATTTTAACAATAACTTTTTATAGTGGCATTTCCTTTTAGGTATTCCCTTAAAGGTTTATTTTCAGTAAAAATTTTGGCCAAAAGGTAAAAAATCCAATGACTTTTTGATGGGCCTTATGCTTATATTTGGTAGAGTTGAGCAAATTGCAACAAAACAATCAGTCGGCATAAGTGACGTATCCTGCCCTATTAGGCGAAGTCACCCCAGTTGCGGACAAAATAAGGATTTCGGTACAGTTTAATTCTCATTCTTGATTACAATTGAGATTTCAGAGTGGGCAATAATGTTCTGGCATTTCACTCGTTCCATATTGAGTGGTTGCTCTTTAGATTTGAAACTTCTCTTAAGTATTCTACTAGAGTGAAATATCTTACGATGAGTCAAATTGCCGATTTTCACTTTGTTTTGACCTCGGCCGCAGTTTTATTTCGGCTACTTTTATTAAAACCCATAGTTGTCAGGACTTATCGTGTTGCCTGAACGAATGTTGAGGCACATACTAATCCAAATTGTCTGTCCGTGTGACTCTTTTTTTTTTGTTAACCTTTTTAAAATGCTTTGCTGGGTAAATGCTATGCCCAAATGTATCACCCACCAAATTTTAACTTTGGGGCGGCCTTTTTTTGCAACATCAAAATTTAAGTCTAGGTTTTTTTCCGCGAACGCGTTGAAAGGCCTTTCCTGTACGCGACTGCTGCTTTTTGACTAGTCACTTTCACTTTTTACCTGCACATGTGGGCATGTCAAATGTTAGTCACGAAATTGATAACTGAAAAAAATAACAATGCACTCCCTATTTTAATATAATGTCAATACACTCGTCCTAAGTGGTAAAAATAACCGTATTTAATAATCTCATCGTTGTTACCAAGAACTTTGCACTGTGCATGCAACAATATTTTGCGTGCAACTTTCAGTGTTGCATGGCACAGGTGCATGGACTTTTCTATTTCGAACACTGCGCTATTCATTTTTCTATTTCAATCGGCGACTGTTTTTGCAATTGCTCGCTCTACCGTCGCTAAAAATTATAAGGATAATAAAAATTTTGCTTTAAGTTTCTAACCCAGACGAGCACCTATACCCATCCGCTGACTGGTTGCCTTATTGTAATAAAACTAACATAATCATGATAGGGCCATTCTTTGTTTTTCTTCGGTCACAGTGACCAAAAACCTGTGATTTTTTACTTTCCAGGTTCGGCCCAATGCTGTGTTGTCAACGTAACCATCTTTATAACGTTTTAAACATTTTTACCTTCAGTCCAACCTAAAACCAAAATGTTTCCATTCTACTTTTGGTAGATTGGGGGGTTATTTTTTTCATTGTTGCCCGCCCCCCCCCCCCAACTCTTTGTTCACACCTGTGACCATCTGATGGTCCATCAACCGTGACCGAACTTTTTTTCCCCCCCCCCCCCCCCCCATGATGAAATACCATCAAGTGGAAAGTGGAATGCATTATTTTTGGTTAGGCTTAGACTGAAGGTTATCAAGTGTAAAAAGGAATAAGATTTGTTACGTTGAACATAACAGCTGGGTTGAAAGTGAAAAATCGCCGGGTTTGGTCACAAACGTGACCGAAGATGGCCCAATACGCTGCATGAGAAGATAAGATGTGGTCCTGGACAAAAGTTGACAGAATATTCCTTGCAACATAAGTGGTCATACTTTGGCAGTTCTTGCCAGTTTACTAAGTTGCCTAAACCTTGTACTTGAAGGGTGCATTTTTGCTATGTCCCTTTAAACTTCAGGTTTCACATATGATAACATGGTTTCGATGTAGGGTACGCAGTCCACCGTCCTTGCATTCCATGGGGCTTGATCTTGTTCCCCCGTCAAGAATGCCTGTCTATTGCATTTTCTGACATTGGAGGCGGTTCAAAAGTTTCGATCAAAATGGACTTTGCAGTTTGAATTAATTTCTCAATTTGTGATATTTAAAGTTTTTTCCTTCCACTTTAAAAACTTATCTCAAAAAGTGAATGAGCTCCAATTTCAAAAGAGCATTCTAAAACTTGAACACGTTTCTAGATTAAATCGCCGATATCTCCAAAGTGGATTTAAACGATACCATGTCATCGTTGCGTCCAGGATTTCTCGAACAATTCATCTTGGAGAGATGAGATAAAAAGTAAATTAAAACATACTAATTGGACTACATTGAACCAGAATATTTCCACTGGCCCAATTGGATCTAGAGGTTCTTTGGTTGGTAATTGTTTTTCCTTTGACCCTTTGAATCAGATTCACATGGGGGCTAGTGGAAATATTCTGGCTCAATGCATAGTCCAAAGTCCCCCCCCCCATATCAAGATAATAGGTTTGAGAAGTCCTTGACACAATAGTATGTCGTTAAAATTCTTTGGAAGGGTGCGGGGCTACAGATTCTTGAACCGATTTGATTTACATAGGTATATATATGGCATATTTCACGAGAGGGGTCCAGTAGTTTGGCCTTATCTAGAAAACATTTTTCAGTACAATTTTTGTTGGCCAAGTCTGTCGGATGTTTTATCTTTTTAAACCCATTAAATTCACAAAAGCAAAATCTGGTAGAAATTTGAGTTGCCTGCAACAAGTAGTTTTCAAGATATGACTTTTTGAGGGGTGAATGTTACACTTTTTGGACACAATTTTCCCATTTTTGTCCATCAAATGTAACATTCACTTGAAAAACACTATTGTTTGTAAAAATTTAAAAACAGGATTGTTTGAAAATTGCCATGATATGAAAAAGTTACCCAAAATAAAATCTGTCAAAAAATCAAATCCTCTCGCAAAAAGTACGTCAAAAATCATGTTTGTTGCTAATGTTACATTTGATGGACACAAATATGTAACGTTTGCAATAAGGAAAAGTGGATATTGGGTTACAAATTGCATTTCTTTACCCAAATTTACTTTTTGGAGTGAATCTTGCCTCAAAACTTTCCAATTAAAACTGGGAAAATACACCAAAATTACATTTGACACTTGAAATTGCATTTTGTGTAAAATCGGGAAGATTTGGACCCCTCTATCGTAAAACATGCCATATGCATTCTAAGTACCTAATTTGCATAATTAGAAATTTGACCTATTATGATTTTCATTGACACTTTATCTGGAGATCTGTATGTCACAGGGCTGAAACTTGGTGGCTCTGGAAAGTATGGGTGTTGCCCAGGGTAGGGAGTGTGGTCTGTGGGTAGGGGTATGGCCTGGGAGTATGGGGTGTGGTCTGGGGTATGGAGGTGTGGTCCCTAGGGGATGTGGTCCGGAGGTATGGTCGGGGTATTGAATAGGGCTGACACTTGTGAGGGTGTGGTGTGGGTCCGGTTATATAGGGGGTGGTCCGGGGTATGGGGTGGTATGGTATGAGTGTGTGTGTTGGTCTGTGGGTAGGTGTGTGGTCCGTGAAGGGGATGTGTCATAGATAGGGGTATGGAGATTTGGGTCCCTAGGGGGTGTGGTCCTGGAGGTATATGGTTTGGTTGTGGGTATTGCATAGGCTGACACTTGTGAGGGTGTGGGTTTTTTTTTGTGTGTCCGGTTACATGTGGTGTGGTCTGGGGGTATGGAGTGTGTTTTGAAGTATGGGTTTTGCCCAGGGTATGGGGTGGGGTGTGGTCCGGAGGTAAGTGGATGTGATCAAGGGTAGGGTGCCACGGGTATGGGGTGGTGGTCCGGGGTATGGAGATGTGCTCTGGGGGTATGGAGATGTGGTCCTAGGGGTGTGGTCTGGAGGTCTATGGTTTGGTTGTGGGTATTGCATGGGCTGACACTGTAGGGTGTGGTGTGTGGTCCGGGTTACATGTGGTGTGAGTCTGGGGGTATGGGTGGTTGGAAGTCTGGGTGTTGCCCAGGGTATATGGGTGGGGGGGTGTGGTCTGGAGGTATGGGATGTGGTAAAGGGGTAGGGGTGGCCACGGGTATGGGGTCGTGTCGGGGGGATGGAGGGGTATGGAGATGTGTGGTCTGGGGGTATGGAGATGTAGTCCGTAGGGGTGTGGTTGTGGTATTGCATAAGGATGTCACTGTGAGTGCAGGGTTGGGGTGATGTGATCAGTGTATGGAGGTGTGTGGTCTTGGAATATCGGTGTTGCCCAGGGTGTGGGGTGTGGTCCCGGGTATTGGAGGTATGGTATGGGGGTATTGGAGATGTGGTCCAGGTATGGGGGTGTGGTTCCTACGGGTTATGGGAGGGGTGGTCGGGGGTGAGGTGTTGTCTGGGGTTGGGGTTATTATAGTCCTAGGGTTATGGTGGGGACCACCCAGCCGAGACTGCGAAATTCAGTGTGCGATGACATACCAGGCTTGCCCCCGTGACCTGTAGTCTTTGTCCGAACCTTTTAAAAAAAATTGCTCATTTCTTTTAAAAGACAGAATAAAGAAACAAAATGTCTTACGATTTAGGCTTTTGTCTTTTTGTTACAAAATTTGACATCTACATTCACGGGACTATTACACCAATTTAGGCCAATGATGCAAAAATTTGAAGCTTAAGTCTAACACTTATATAGGAATCAGGGAGGAAAGAAATATATATGGTGCGGCTCCCCCGGTAAAAAGTGGAACAACTGGGAATAGACGGACGATTGGGAAGACGACGGGAAGAAACAAAAAAATAAAACTAGATTCAATCGGAGGGGTTCGTGTGAGATGAAGTGGTAAAAAGGGACAGTTGGTAAAAAAAAATATGGCATTGAAAAATTATAAACGGTAATTATGAGGACTGGGGAAAGGAGTGAGAATTTATAGTCTTACATATGTGATAAAAATGTCTAGTAGGTGTGTGTTTCGATGGAGTGAGGTGAGACGCGGCCGTGTGGGTGATTGTACTTACTGGAGTGACGTTGTGGGGTTGTTTATAGTCTGGTGGGTAGTAGAAGGGTCTGTTCGTGCAACCCCTGAAATAAACTTCTAATCAATGTCATTATATAAGAAAAAAAATGCAGTAAAAGTAAACACGATTAGCTATGTTTAAAAAATCAAAAAGTGTCCCACGTATCATTTTGTGCAATTTATGCATTAGCGATCGCACACAGTAAACAATACAATTTTCCGCTATCTCAAACAATACTGTTAATAAATGAAACAAATGAGTGACTGGACTTTGTTTCGAGGGTACAAAGAATCAAGATGGACAATTTTGGAAAAATTACCAGATGTCCTCCTGATGACCTGTTGTAATATGCAAATTAGGGTCCGCCATTACAAAAATACAATTTTCGATATATCTCCAACCAATACTGTTTGATAAATGACAAATAAGTGGACTGGCTATGTTTTGAGGGTCAAAGATCAGGATGGAACCATTTTGAATTACCATATGTCCACATGAATGACATAAATGCAAATTAGGTCGGCCATTAAGCCAAAAATCCATATTGGTCATATCGTGGCCAATATTCCACATACCTGCCCACATAATATGATGAGAACCTATGTTTTTTATGGTCGAGGATATTGAAAAGGCAACTCAAAATTACGTTTATTTGTCATTAACATGTTCACCAACACCTGCAATACTAAGACTAGGCAAATTAGGCCTTCAGTCATATTCTCGTTTTGTGGGTAATTATATGAAACGTTGCTGGCCAAGTACATACTTGTAAATTTCTCTTAATTCAAGGGTATTGAATGATACCAGACTAATGCGAGACTAAGATACTGTGTCGTTATCATGCGAAAGCAAACGTGAAAACAGAACATCTACAGTCTCCCATGACTCTCTGCCAACATGCAAGTTTGATATCCATATTGTATCATGGTATTTTTAAACCCTCAGTATAATTAAAGACTTTTTAAAATACATCCCAAAACAAGATTTCAACATTTAGCCTTAAAAATGTTACTGTTAGACAAGATTATCAACATTTAACTTAAACTCGTAAAATACCTTTTTAAAAAGGCCTTAAGCATCGTAGTAGTTTTGCACCCCTCGTAAAATTTAAAGATTGGAGAGCTTCATCTGGAGTGACATCTCCGGAGTGACAAGTCCCCATATCGCATGCTAACAGTCTGTGATCAATTACATGTGATCAGCAACATAGCACTCTGATCTTGACGAGTTGGCTATCGCGTCCTGCTGGGAGATGATACACAACCGAAGGTATCACTCAAGAGGCATCGCCCCACCTCGTATATTGTCCTTCTCGGTGGTGGACCCATCTTCCCACCAGAATGTATTTTCCGTGACAATGTAGAGATTAAAGGCGTTACCCACAAAGCACCCTCAAGTCTACTCCACTTGGAAGAGCAAAAGGGAGTCACGGGCCCAGGAAATGGGTCTGGTTCAACTTAATCGAGTGGGGCAAGATTTCGCTCTCCTTTCGTAATTCATCAGGCTTTCCATGAGGCCATAGACTTCCTGGCCTCATAACACAGTCAACGACTCGAACTGGCGTTTGAAACTTCATACCTGCTTGAACCATATCCGTTTCTCTGGCTTAAATAGCTTGTAA
>JAMKCH010027466.1:0-17923 GCA_023653785.1 Ophioderma brevispina | reverse complement strand
ATGACGTGTATTTTGCAACACCCGTAAAAATACAGGATTGTCTAAAACTGCAAGTTTTTGTGTTTTGTAGGCCTCGTCCTTGTTGAGAGTCTGTTTTCCTACCTATCAAAATGGCTTCTTTCAGACACCTGGTATACACCCGGGGTATACATGTCCGTTTCGCGATCTATGTCTTTAGCTTCCTCCCAGTTAATAGAGTGATTAGTTGGGGCTACATGATCTGTGATGGCTAATTTATATAAATCAGAAAACAGACTCTCAACAAGGACGAGGGGCGTACAAGTTATATCATCTTCGCCACGCCCTCAACGACAACTTCGGGAACCTATAAAGGAGCTGCATGATGAGTGGATTGGGTTGCCAGTCTGAGGAAGCTGCTAGAGTAGCAGCGAAACGTCACTAAAATGTGAGTAACATCTTCACCTATTTTCTTGGATTTGACAGTATGAATCATTCAAATATTAAATAAGTTTTCAAAGTGCAAGGCTCATTGGAATTTTCCGTCTTTTTGCCAAATTATCGCATGTTTTAAAAACAATGTTTTGCCCCTAATGTGCATGCTAGAATCATGAAATGCACGTTAACATTGAGGGTGACGTCCTTGACCTGTTGACACAACGATAGCGGAACACATTGACGCAAAAAATCCTGATGGGTCGATCGAATGTAAACATCATTCCATGGTAGTGGCCTGGGAACTCGGAAATACAATGTAAGTACGAGTAATATACCTTTACCGTGAAAGAAAAGAGTTTCTACAAACTCCTACATTGCATGTTTACTAGTTAAGACAAAGTTTAGTTCGTAATTGTATTTGATTTCAAATGTGTATTGACAGGGTTCGACAACGATGATATTGTAGTTCTAATGGCTTAAATATTACTACTAAGTCTACTACTAGCGCTCGTAGAGTTTATTGTTTGAACTATGATCCTGAATTGAATAGATTGCGATTTTTATGTTCAAACTAGCAGTAAAAACAGCGTAAAAACCCTCTGGATGCGAAACAACATTTTGTTTTTCGCCCGCCATGCTTTAACGCTAAACTATTTTCCCCCAAAATTGTATGCAATCGCCTTATGTATCAGTTGCGCATAATTTTGGTGAACAAAAATTCAAATCGGTCATGGCGTTTTTATACTATAGGTTTTCCCAGTTAATTTCGCACTTGTTTAGTTGATTTAGTAAAAACAGACAATTGGAATTCGTCGTAAAAATGCGAATCACGAGAAACGTAAAACCAATTTAATTTTTCGGTAACTGATGTTCATTTTTGTGTCATTGTATTTCAACTTTGTGTCATTGATTTTCGTCCAATTGCTCGTCGAAATCGTCCGTCAATATAAAGACCGGCGTATCGATAGATTATCGTCTCTTTCAATTTAGTCACGTGTGTGTGAGGCCTATTTTATTAACATTAAATATTGTTCTTTGTGGATGGTTCTGAAATGTTTTTTTCCTCCAATGTATCTTCAAAACGTGCTAATTTCTGCCTTATCTTGTTTGAGTCTTTTATATATCTACATATATATATATATATAGCTATAAAATATATAAACATAGCCCAACACTACTATGACAAATCGGGTCTTGCATAAATGGCATAATAGGAAACTACCTATTTTGCAAACTGTTTTGTTTTGCAACCAAGCTTGAACCCCAGGCAATTTATAGTACTTTAGCTTAAAGGTGCAACGAGAATTTCAAATAACAGGTGTCCCTAAAAAATATGGAAATTCTGGTTTTTGCCCTGATGTAAAGCTTTCCATCAAAAATATCCCCACCAGAAAGGATTAAGCTGAGAAATGTTTCTTTGGTACAGAAATTGTGAAATTTCTAATTTCGTATAGGAGCAAATACGAAATTCAGCCTATGTTTTATATTGAAATATAAGCAAGTCAAAATCACATTTTAGCTCTCTTTTAAGACATTTCTGTAGCCAAATACATGGTAAGAATTCCATTGAGTCTCTCAGCTATAAGAAATTACTATTACAACACAATATCTGGGTGCCTCAAATCTCTCGTTGCAAGCACCTTTAATCTAGAAATGATCACTAGTAGGCTGAGAAAATAACTTAAATTCTAGGTAAAGCTGGAAAAAATTGCCCTAAATTTCCTTCACACCACAATGCATTTTCTATAATGTCCCAGAATGGTCATACTGAAGTTCCCAGAAATCCAAGTGGTGGGAAATATGACCCATTTGCCATAAATCAAAATGGCCCCCAATCCCTGGAGTTTTACAAGGGATTTGTTGTATTACTTATCTAAAATAATATTTTGGCACCTATAATGCCCAATTTTGGTAATTTCATGAATACATTATATTGTATGTCCTTAGACAGACACCATTCAGTCTTGACCGAATGTACTTAATTTGCAAATAATCCAAAATGGCCGCCAATTCTAAGATTTTTTACACTTGATTGTGTTATATTGCTTATCTAAAATATTATTTTGCTACCTAAATTGCTAAATTTATTACAGTTATGACTTTTATTATATTTTAATTGTCATTACTACAGACCCATACATTCTTGGTAGAACGTATACCTAATTTCAAAATCCAAATGGCTCCCAATTCTACAATTTGAGCAAGATTTCAAACTTTGAATCGGTTATAATATTACTGCACTGAACCACACCAAAAACACATTTAGATTTGTTTTTAACATCACTAGCTTATCATGCTTAGAGCAACCTCCACCTCCATCTTACAAAACACCCCTCACACACACAGAACCAGCACACATCACGCGCACGTGCGCAGTAAGCACACACACGCGCGCTCGAACACGCGGGTTGGAAAATTTTAATTTTGTCTCTATTCTATAATTAATATACTCCATGAAAAATTTGTTAATAGTTTATGTGAATATGTTTTCCCGGCCCTTTGGGGCAATCAATACAAGAATAAAAGTTGTTCTCCAATAATCAATTACCAAACACATGTCATACAAACCTAAACGTTTGATTCTCATTGAAACCTAGTAATATCGGTTGAAAAAAACAGGGTTTTCAATTGAATCACACCACAGTTTTTTACATGTAAAACCCTTGGATTTTCATTGCAAATTCTGGGATTAATCGCCGATATACTAGTACCCCCTAGTTTCCATTGAAAAATATTTTTGTATTAACAAACGTAATCCTCGCCAGAGCAAATCCAACTTTTTCAACACACAAAGAAACAACCAAGTTTTCATCGAGAATCCAGTTTTATCGACTAAGAATCAAAGTTTTTTAAATGGGAAAGCCAGGATTTTTAATCGAGATTCCAATTTCGTCATCGAGAATTAGTTTTCAATCGAAAGCTTTTTCTTCGGCTATATACCAAATTACCATCAAGACTCCAGGTTTTTCAATTGAGATCGAAACTTAAACCTCCCAGTCAATCATGACGTGGCTATTAGTGTGTGAGGTTCTCTCTCTGATTCTTGAGGTGGACCATGCTTTCCTATCAAGGTACCAACCTTTGGGCTTGCTAGATAGGCTGTCACAAACTGCTTTAAGGTTCAAAGTAGAAGACGAACCATTGGTCAGACCATCGGCGTTTGGATCCAAGAGATCATAGGGATGCTGCCGACTGCAATTGTCATGGATTGGGTAGCAAAGTGTATTCCGTTGAACTTTCTCTGATCCTTAATAGTTGTTTGTAGGAGGAACCGGTTACCAGTTTCGCGGTCCACTTCTTGGCGGACCTTGATCATCTGAAGATCCTCCAAAGGTTTGCAGCAGCTATGCCAGACAGAATTGGAAGATATTCTACAGCCATCGCCAAAAAACTCTGCTAACAAGTCTCATTGCATCATGCAGAATGACATCAATCTTTGGTGAATGTACACTGTGACACCATACTGGTGCGTCATATTCTTCCAGCAGTTGAAAGTATCCAAGCAACAGTTGATGTGCGTAAAGTGTCAAATGATGCCCCCCATCCATCCCCCGCAAGCCTTCTGAGGAGGTTGACACGAATGACCTAGTCTTGGCCGCGACTCTGCCTTGGTGTGTTGATGGAAAGTAAGGCTGGGGTCAATTATGACGACAAGTTTCTTTGGTGTTGGATCGCTTGAGTTTTCCTCCTCTAGAGTGGTGTAAAATATCTATCTATTTGTGGTTTTGCAAGGTGGGAAATTAGCTATAGGCCTACATTTTGGGTTGCTGATTTCAAGTGCCCATCGTGGAAGATTGGCTTACTTCTATGGTTCTTTTGAGGCCTTAGAAGCACCACTGAGGCCTCAAATGTATCAGCAGCTGTTCCAAGTGCAGTATCGTCTGCGTAGGAGTACTGCAAAGAAACTCCCTTCGGCATATCTGAGACACAAAAGTTGAAGAGACTGGGTGCCAAGACATAACCTTGTGGGACAACATTCCGAAGTTTTTGGTTTCCTATGCTTGCCCATTTGATGTCCCAAGGATGAAAGATCTGGGATGAGCAGTTTATGAACTTGACAGCTTGACATCATGAAGATTTTGAGTAGCTTAAGGTCGAGCCTCCCATGTCAGAACTGTAATCATAGGCGGCAGATAGATCTATAAACACACTCAAAACTCTGCTTCTTCTTGAAGGCTGTCTCGATATCGTGGGCAAGTTTTTCTATCTGATCTGTTTGATTTACCACTTTAAAGCCAATTTTTATGAGTGGTTATATTTGCCTTGACGGTATCATTGATCCTACTGATTATCAGTCTCCGAAGCAGCTTATACATGTGAGATATCAGCGAGATGGGGTCTGGAACTCTTGGGCTCGCTTTGCTGGTTTCTTGGGCTTTCAGGATTACACTGACATTTGAGTCATCCCTCTTGAGGGAATTGTTGATGATCCCATAGAAAGTAGAGAGAAAGATTTGGAGCCATCGCACGCTTCAGGTGCCTTAAGCTCCAGAATTCGGTACTGGTCATTGCCAGGATTTCCCATTTGAAAATTTTTGATTGCTTCGTGATCTCATTATAAGGTGAATGGTTAAGACATGGGACTAGACGGCGGAGAGGTTAAGAAGTTGATAACTCTCTAAATCTTCTTCGTTAACCCACAAGCGTGGGCTTTTTGCCCTGTGGGGTGTGGTTTTGCCACTTTTCTTGTGACAAGTACTGAGACGATGCAATTTGCAGAGACATGGACACTGTTTAACTGGACAGCACGACCGGTGAGCCTTTGTTTGACGGTGTTCCAGGCCTGCAGATGAGTGGGTAAAATTTTATATTGGATACCCCCCCTCCCCATCGCATTCCTGTGTCCCACGTGGTTGTAGGAGTTCTGCCTCCTTGGAAGTGAATATTTAGCTGCTTGGTGAAGCATAGAGCATAGTCAGTGTATGTGTCGTTTTGATGTGAGAAAACATGAAAGAAGCCAGGTTTGCAGCTTGGATGACAATTCACTAATGATTGTTTTGAAATTTGGGGTCACTTGGCTTTCCTGAAGTTCCGTCTCTTTTGTCAAATGCCGGAGTGTGACCTTGATGGCACGATAACCAAGATAGGACAGTGCGTGATCTAGTGAATCTAGGAGAATGTTTCCTGGAGCACCGGGATCGTAATGTCCCCGGTGACTGTTGACAGGTCGGGAGAGGAACACGCCCCAAGAGTGCTTGAGTAGAATGCGATGGACCCTTACTATCAAACATCAGTTGGCGGGTTAGAATAGTCATTCTCCACCAGAACAAACATTTTTCTTACACTACTGTTTATGTGCAGTGCCCTACTTTTCAGCCACATTGGTGTACACAAGGCATCACGTCTTACACAAAGTTTACCGGAGATATCCAGTAGAAAAATAGATTAAATTTTGGAATATAATTTAAAGTCCATCAAACGTTGTGTGTTGTGTCACATTTTTCCAAAATTTTGTGTTCACAAAGTTGGAATCAAATAAAGGTAAAACTAGAAATTGACAGCCATTTGGGTTTTATGCAAGGCTAGCCTTCTCTCTATAACATGTGAAGTATAATACACATTTTATAAAGTAAATTTATCTACGGCAAAGCTGTCAGTAAGAGAAATACAGCAAAAATTAATAAAAATCTGAAATTTTTAATTTTTTAGTTTGAATTTATTGCAAATTATTTATGTCTCCACCAATCAGGTTACGTATTTCTATAACGTATAAAGCATAATAACTTATTGTAATGTAAAAAGTGCATTTTATGGGCTGCAACGCAATTTAGGACTAGCTATATAACAAAATGAATGTAAAAACCTATGAATTTGGCGGCCATTTTTGGATTTATGCAGATTAGGCGTACTTCCACCATTTGGATTTTTTTGGACTTTAGTATATCCATTTCTGGGGGACCCGTATAGAATGCACTGTGGTGACAAAAATCTAATTGCAATTTTTTCCAGGTCATATCACAAATTGACCAGCCTATACTTGTCAAACAACATGACTCATTTTCTAAGTTTAGCATTTGGGGGAATTCCATTCAACTCGCATAATATAGTATATCTAAACGTAAGTAAATAACACCTGCGGCATGATCTCAATCTAGCCTAGGGGAATTCCTAGAAACAAAGTTCTTTCCGTGAGAAAACCGTTCTCAAGTAAAATGAGTAAAATTTAAAAAAAATAATATTTTAAAATCATAAAAGTTGCGGCTAAATAATATACAGACTGGCCTCATCCTTATCAATTACACAATTTGAAGCAATGGACTCTCACCATTGATGAAATAAAAGTTCGGTGCTGGTGGGTGCCATCATTCCGAGTCTCCCTCTCTCTCTCCACGAACAAAGAAAACAAAAATCTACAGTCGTGGTCGGTTAATAGTTTATTTTATAAAGTTAATACAATTGCAATACCCAAGTAGACAAATTAAGTTAGTGAATAGTTGAAGCAAGCCCGCTATGGAATTATAATAATAATAATAAAAACCCGGGAATAATATAAAAATAATAATCAACGTTTTTAAAAACTAAAAAATCAATAAAACTCAAAAACTTAAAAAACATAAAAATCAAAACACAATATACATGAGATCAAACAGTTAAAAACAGATTATTGAATTCATAGGAACAGCTTGGAGGCCAGTTTTAGGCCGTCCCACATACACACACTCGTGTTACAATCATTAAAATACAGCAATATATAATCAATCAAAAAACACGGTCAATATTACAACAGTGTAGTAAAACTGATTTTAAATAAAGAATCACGCAACTATAGGAAACACAACTGCTGGAAAAAGTTTATGTGTGATAAGCTGAAATAAACAGGCGAGTATTGAGGCGTGACTTGAATTGAGCGGTGGTGGAAACGAGTCTTCATGAAAGGCAGGCGTGAATTCTACAAGTGGGTTTGAAATAACAGAGAAGCAACTCCTGCCATTACTTGCGTCTGCCAGAATGTTCACAGAGGCCAAATATGCAGGAATATGCTTCTTAGAGTTGAGATGGATTATAAAGTGCAATGAGATCAGATAGGTAGTAGTGCTGCAGATCAGTGAAAAGGGCCTTAGATTTCTCCACCAGGGCCGGAATAATAACATTTGCAATCATAGCATAAAATTGATCCTTGGGTGTGTAGTTCATGATGAAAAACATGACAAAATTAAAAGTGATGGCAATTTGCATAAACCAACAATTTAAAAAAATGTCGCACATATTTTTAAAGGTAATAGCACGACTATGGTGACTTAGGTTGGAGTATGTTGTCTGGATCAAGGAGTTTCACGCTACAATTGCCAGAAATTGTCTGGTTGAAATTTATTATACACGGCTATTTTCCAGATGGCCCGAAATCTAGTCAAAGAAAAACCGTGTATATCTTCTTATTATAACCTAAGGACAAATGATTTTGGTGTCAAAAAGTAGGTTTCTGGGTCAAGGAGTGCAATAGATATTCTCAAAAGTGTAGGATGAATATAAAAAGTGATGTTTCTGCATTTGTCACTTTCCCCAAGATAGCCCATAGTGAAGTACACAACAAGGAGTGTTAACTTACTACAATGTCAGACTTTAATTGTGGCAAAGTGGTAAATATATTAACCTTGATACTTAATACCAACACAGAATCTTCAGTAACCCCTCTTATTCGAACCTCCTAACTGCGTTCTATGCCCCTATGAACGAAAACCCCAAAACATGACTACCAATAGGTGTGGACGGGACCATATGACCATTTAATTGTTCGAAATTCGGGCCATTTTACTCTTGACATATCTGAAAAAAACAAATAATAGTTTCTATTAAAATAATACAGACTAAATATCAAAATCTCCATGCAATTCCAGATACATTTTGGGGTGTAATACCTATAAGGAGCAATGTGTTTATTGTTGGTGCCCACATGGTTGTCAATAAATAACATGACTCACGCTCACATGCAGTTTGGGAGAATATTGCTGTTAAACATTCTTGACCAGAAAAACACCACTTTGTCACCAACATCTTCATCATTATGGTGTGATTGTATACGCTTGTAGATTTATAAAACGATTTTGTTCTTTTAATGTGACCATCTTGGTTTGAAAAGAGAGTTAAGCGAGTGAACCTGCCATTACTTTATATTCAGGTTCTGACGTTTGGTTTGTGGGAAGTATGAGTTTTTGATTTGGAAACCTTGCCCCAGGAAAATCTTTAATTTGACACCACATCATCTTCATAGGCTATATATTAAGAAAATGTAAAGCTTTTTTCAATAGTCAATAAAATGTCAGCCATTTGAAATATCGGCACACAACATTTTATAGTTTGGGAAATAATTGACCCAAGAAAAAAAACATGTTTACACCAAACTTGTCTTCTTAGTTGTTTTTGGCTTAAGATGGCTTCCAATTTGGAAAATAGCGTCGTGCGTATGCAAAGCGCCACTAATTTTTAAATAGGTCATCCAACCCCGTTTCATGAACTCCAAATCCCTACGGTCAATTTCGCTATGATGACAATGTATTATCCGGCCCGGTACCAGGTCGCTAAAGAGGTTGGTGCTGCCGCCACTATAGGCAGGAGCTTCACCGATGAGTATTTTGAAAGTCAAACCAGGAGAATGTTATTAGACCAATCCTGTCTCTAATCGGAAGCCAGTGGGAGATGTTGACACAAGACAGCGTGATATGTTCCGATCCTGTAAGCGTAACAAAAACGAGCCGACCATATTTTGACAAGTGCAGCTCTTAGACAGTTCTTTATCAGGTAGACCAGCAAGGATGCTGTTGCAATTGTCCAACCTAGAACTGATGAAGGCGTGTACTAGTGTTTCTGTATTGTCAGAGTCCAGATAGCGACGGAAGTTTGCCAATCCTTTGAATAGCGTATGAAGCGCGTCGACAGACGTCATTGACATGGGTGAGCATGGTAAGATTTTCGTCAAACACCACACCCAAGTCGCGGACTTCTGGAGAGGAAGTTATATTGTCTCATTCCCAATGGTAAGAGAAATATCATCAGGCACATTCTTGAAGTAACGAGATTTAACATGTAGGATTCTGTTGTACCATCATTCAGCATTAACTTGTTTGTAGTCAGCCAAGCGCGAATATCGTATATACAGTCCTCAAGTTTAGACAACTCGCAATTACGATAAGAGGGTTTGATGAGCACATATAGTTGTGTATCATCCGCGTATGACATGCTGCAAAGATTGTGTCTGTTGATGATGTCTTCAATCGGAGCAGAATATTCAACGAACATCTCCGGGCCAACGACTGAACCCTGAGGCATGCCTCAAATGATAGTCATAGGATCTGACTGCTCGTCGTCAATTAGAACCGATTGCTGTCTGTTTTCAAGATAAGTATGAAGTAAACCATCGATGAGCCGTACCAGGGACACCGTATCTCTCGTACAGTCGACGCAGCAAGATGGTATGATCGACGGTGTCAAATGCTGCGGACATATTCAATAACACCAATACAGCCTCACCATGTTCATCAACCAGTGCGGTCTCGACACTATTATGATGTTTCCTGTATGCAGATTGATTCCTTGTATCAGTTATTCTCCCTCACGTACGACTGGAATTGAGAAATGGCAGCGCGTTCGTTGATCTTTTCAAGAAAAGGCAGATTAGAAACAGGTCTGAAGTTCTTCATTTCTTCAACATCAAGACCAGATTTCTTGAGTAATGGCTTGACAGACAATCAGGAAATGTTCCGGACTGCAACGATTTGTTAACAATGGTGGTAATAGGGGAAATCAGCTCGTCAAGAGTGTCCTTGGTAAGGCAAGCCGGCAACGGATCTGAAGAACAAGTCTTAATCTGTGAACGCTTGATGATATTGAGAACTTGCTCACATGAAAGCGGTTGGAAATTGCTAAAGTCACTCAGACAGCGAGGCGAGTCTACAGAGTCTGTAACTGTTGATGGAGAAGCCAAGTCCAGTGCAACACGAATATTCTTGATCTTATCATGAAAGAACTTGCTAAATCTGTTCGCGAGGTCCTTCTTGGAAACGTGTGAGGGGAGGGCATTAGGACACATGCAGACTGACAACCAATTTACCAAACTAAACATTTGTCTGGTATCACATTGTGATATTTGCTCACGGTAGTGTTGGCGTTTAGCACTGCCGAGGTCTCGCTTGTATTGACACTTTTCACGAAGAACATCTCTGTCAATCGATAGACGCGACTTCAACCACTTACGTTCTGCTTTCCTTTTATCAGATTTTGCTTTACGAAGAGACTCGGTATACCATGGTGCCTTTGGTCTTAAAGATATCTAGAGCGTGGCCGTCGAGAAGTGTGCGAAGATGTGAATTATAGGACAAAGCCATGGCATTATGGTCATCAGATTGCTCTATATTCAAACATTCAGAGACTTCCTTGCGGAAGAGTTCCATATCGATTTCACGAATCTTACGAGTTTTTATAACACGCTTAGTTACTTCAGGTTTAGAGATCAGGACATTAGATATCACGGCAGCATGATCAGATGGAAAAGTAAACATACCAGAAGTATTAGACACAAAATCAAGGTCACGAGTAATCATAAGATCGAGCATGTGGCTCCTTACATGAGTTGGTTCTGTGACATGCTGAATTAAAGTTGGTGCAAACACAAACACGAGGTGCAAAAACAAACGCGAGGAGGTTAACAGAACGATGAAAATAACGTCCTCCTCAGGCTGAAACCAAGCATGCACTGCCGGATTATTTGTCGGGCACCCACGCTTCCGCACGGAACCAGTCACCCATGAGCATTCCGATCCTTTTCATAAACTCACTCGTGCTTCATCACCTGGTATGGCACAGTCTAATATAAACAAGGTTAATCTAACTTTTAAATATATTCAAAATGTATAGACCTATAACCGGTGTAGAAGTAACCATTGTCCGGCGTACTCATAGTCCGGGAACAATGGTGAACAATAGGGCAATCGATTCAGTTGACTCTTTACGCAACATTAGTTTCACGCTTTATTCCGTTATCGTCTATGGAGCCCCGGACTATGGCTCCCACCGGACTATATCTGCTTTCACACCGGCTCAAAAATAAAAAACCACCAGAAATTCAAAGATTAAAACTATGCTTTTGTAACTTTACAATCAAACAAATTGAAATATATGAATGCTCATGTTAACTTGACCGTCCGTACGTACGTTCCCAAATACAAATATCAAAATCAAAATCAATAAAAAGCTTGCTACAGACTTTATTGCAAGTTTTGTGGTCTCACAAGATTACCCACTCCATTTATTCCATTGTATCGTGAAAAAGTAAAAGCTTGCCTCAACACATGATTTGGGACTAAAATGTCCTCGGGTTTAAACAAAAAAGGTCCAACATTTGGTACACAAATAATATCTTAAGAAAGGGGCAATCACCGCACAAAGTGAGGTAGCGGTATTTTTCTTGTTTGATCTAGGAGCAATTTCTCACTATCACAAGGCAGGAATCCGTCCCGTGATATTTTGTCGGGTGCGTTTTTAAGCTGTTAGGGGATGTTGGGGATATACAAATAAATTGGGGGTCACGGAAGAACTACACACCGATAATAAAAATGAAAATACAAACTTTGACCATTTAATCAAATTTTCATTTATGTTCCGCTGCTGTGGCCCTGCAACGTTAATTCTAATACCTCTGCTGCCCATTATTGAAAATGCAGCATTCTGATTGGTCAGTTTACTTCCCTTTATTCTGCAATAATGGGTCGCCAGTGCATTTCCTTATTAAATCAAGCTGTTTTAGGTAATAAAATAGAAATACAGGGTTTGCAGTATCATTTATGGGCTCATAATGTATCCTCGGCCAGAAAAACTTTCAGATAATGGACTCGGCTGCGCCTCGTCCATTATTTAGTTTTTCTGACCTCGGACACATTATTCGCCCATAAATGATACTGCATCACCCTTTATTTCTTAATTAGTTTGTCTTTGGGGATATTTGTTAAAAAATTGACTCCAGAGTTGACCGAGTAATTCCTTTGGTCTGTAGCGGGAAATGACCTCTAGACCAAAGAGACAGAATAGCAGTTGAAAAAAATTTGACTAGATGAAAAAAAAATCAAGATGGGGGCACTCTATTTGATATTTCAATAGTCAGCTGTATTTATTTTCTGAAAATTTACTAAGGTAAGTTAGAGATATATATCCCTAACGTCCCTATAGTAAAATCTAACAATGACCGCAAACAGTTGAGGCGCCAGAGGTATCTTTGTTGTCATATCTTGGAGAAATTTCCCACTAACCCAGGGCTCTTAGTAAAACCCCGTCTAAAGAACTGCTACGGCCGATTACCCAAACTACTTTCTCTCATAATAATAATAAAATATATATTTTTAGAAGGGTGGGCCTGATGCATGATTCTAGCAGAATCTATGACGATGCGAAACTCAATTCAATGCACGCGAGGATCAAGTAAATGATACAACCCGAGAAAGTAACTTGATAAATATTATATAGAAGCTCGGAGAAACTGGCGAGCACAGAATTAAATAAAGACGTAAAGTACACGGTCTCGAACCCGGACCTCTCGCTATCTAGGCGTGAGAAATACCAATGGGCCACAGAGGACTGTGTTTATGTGGATACCAGAGATCGAGCACCAATGTATTTCAGTCTTTATTTCAGAGTTTCAAACGGCCGTAATTATATTATATTATGTAGTTTATATATAACGAGAAAGTAACTTGATAAATATTATATAGAAACTCGGAGAAACTGGCGAGCACAGAATTAAAGCAATATCAGGACATTTTGAAGAGCGCCCCTAATTTTCAAAATTTGATATTTTTGCAAAGCTATGTTGGTAATTGTCTAGAAAACTACATCTGCGAACGAAAATGCTCAAAAAAAAATAAATGAGATTATCATAAAATGAAGCGAAGCGATTTTTGTAATTAGAATTGGGATCCTAGATTGTACTTAACGGCAGAGCTGGAAATGCTAAGTTTATGTGCGTCCATGATGAAAGGAAAATGACCTCTAACTTGACTTGCCTGAACCAATAAAACAACTAATAGATGAGCGTAGATATGTACATTTCTCGACTATTTCATATTGGAAGGCCGTTTCCAGCAGCCGTTGAATTATTATCGGGATCCCGATATTAAATATTCTTGTTACAAAATTCCTTCGTTTGCGACACATAAACATTGTAAAGCTTAACCATTCACAGGTGTAGTTTACTAGCCAGTTACCAATACAACCGTGTAAATTTTTTTTGAAAAATTGGGGGCGCTCTTCAAAAAATGTGCTAAAATTGCTTTAAATAAAGACGTAAAATACACGGTCTCGAACCCGGACCTCTCGCTATCTAGGCGTGAGAAATACCAATGGGCCATAGCGGACTGTGTTTATGTGGATACCAGAGAACGAGCACAAATTTATTTCAGTCTTTATTTCAGAGTTTCAAGCGGCCGTCGTAACTATATTATATATTTTTAGAAGGGAGAGCCTATGGTGCATGGTTCTAGCAGAATCTATGACGATGCGAAACTCAATGCAATGCACGCCTTTTTGTCAGTTTTCGCTAACTTAAACATGACAAGCAATGCATTGTGTTGATAATATACCCTTATTATCTGGCTTTGCTCATGTTGCTTTACTTCCAAATTACAATATTTTTATGATTGTGATCTCGCGTACATCACAGGGTTACGAAAAAACATACCCCTTTTTCCATATTTTGCTGTTTTTGACACCCTATATCAATGTACGCGCGTACATTGCCTGTTGGAAAAAAGATACACTTTTTACGCGTTTTCTTGTTCACGAATCATATCCACCTTTGAAAACAAGTGGCCCCTCGGGACATTTGTGCATATAATGTGTACATGTTATACGTTTTTAAGACGGCCAAGATTATCAACCTCCTCCGGAAATTGATTTTGATCAGGCGAATGATAATCAACTTGAGGCTACGCTAACATCCCTACTGTCCTTTTAATTCACTGTCTTTTTAACTCGCTGTTGTCTTTTTAACCCACTGCATCTTTATCATACCCCGTCAGAGGACACAACCTGATGTCAGTCTGGAACACGTGCCCTCGTCAGGGCATACATCATCGGATGTTAATTCAGATGGCTGTGGTTCAACTGAATGTTGAAGGACTCACTAGGGCAAAGATCAACATCATTGAACATCTTACACAAACGCACAAAGTCACTGCGATTCTCCTCCAAGAACTACCACCCAATATCACTTTCAACACCCTTCTCACTAGATGAGCTTACCTCTGCTATCAGCCAACTAAAGAGTGGAAAGGCCCAGGGCCCTGATAACATACCAGCAGAGTTCTTGATGCAATGCGGCCCACGATGTCTAGATTGGCTCCAGGAGTTCTACACATGTTGCCTCACCAACCAGTCCTTACCCAAGATCTGGAGGAGAGCTACTATCATCGCACTCCCTAAACCAAACAAGCCTGTCGACAACCCTAAGAACTACCGCCCAATATCACTACTGTGTGTTTCCTTCAAACTTCTTGAGAGGCTGATCCTTGTCCGGCTGGAGCCAGTCTCGAATCCCCTCTGCCTAACGAACAAGCAGGATTTCGCCGTGGCCGGAGCACTGTCCATCAGATTGTAAAACTCACAATTTATATTGAGGAGAGCTTTTAGAAGCGTCGTAAGGCAGGCGTCATCTTGGTGGACATTACTGCAGCATATTACATCGTATGGCACCAGGGCTTGACACTCAATTAGTTTCTCATTACCATCCCAGATCGTCACCTTGTACAATTCATATGTAACATGCTTTCAAACCGTAGCTTTGTTCTTGAGACCAGTGATGGGCAGAGCAGTCGACTGCGTCGTCTGAGGAACGGAGTCCCACAAGAATTTGGCTCCCATGCTGTTCAACTTGCATATCAGCGACTTACCTCAAACAACATCTAGACAATATGACTAGGCCGGCGATCTTGGCATAGAAAGTAGAAAGTACACTTACTGCAGATATGGCGCCACTTGCAGCATATCTCAAGACCTGGAGACTCAAACTGAGTGAAGCGAAGACCACCGCTACTGATTTTCAACTTAATAATAGAGACGCTCATCGCGAGGATCATCGCCAGCTCCGAATCAACCTCAATAGAGCGCCTCTGCCATACAATCCTATACCAACTTATCTGGGAGTGAAGCTTGGTCGGCAGCTTACTTATCGGCAGCATCTCGAGTCAGTATGTGCAACGGTATCTTCAAGGAATAACCTCCTTGGTGTGACCTTTTTGGATATTCATGGGGTGCTAGTCCATCCAGTCTAAAGCACCACCGCCCTGGCTCTGGTCTATAGCGCTGATGAATATGCCGCCGCAGTATGGTGCAATAGCTCTAACACAAAAAAGCTGGACACAGTACTCAACGAGACTATGAGAACCATTACTGGCCGCCTTCGTCCTACTTCACCTGAGTTTCTACCAGTGCTTTCAGGCATTGCACCTGCAGTGCTCCGGAGAGAACATCACAACACAAAAACTGGTGAACAAGGCTCATTTTGACAACAAGCACCTGCTGCATAATACTGTCAAAGAATCACACCAGCTCGGCAGACAGAGACTGCGCTTTCGTCGACCTTTCCAGCTCCCAATTCAACATCGTACAGAAATGAAACACTGCCTCGCTAGATACCCCAAGACAAGATCAATTCACTATCATACCTATGACAGAACTCCCACCTGGTAGCAATTGTCTACGAAAGGAATGGGTCAACTTGAACAGAATTCGCACAGGAGTCGGTCGTTTCAAAAAGCAATATGCACCGATGGGAGCAGCGACCATCTGCAGCCTGCCAATGTGGCTCTCCATTACAGACTGCGGATCACATTCTCAATGAGTGCCATACCTTAATCCACCGGTGGATATAAACCTCTCAAACCCCGAACAATCAACAGTGAGCTGGCTCCACCAAATTCAATACATTTAGCTGCTGCTTCATACGCAAGAAGAAGGCCGCCATCTTTATTGCATAGCATCAAAGTCCATCAAAGCTCCTTAAGTATTTAGTTTGTACAAGAAATTGAAAAAGAAATGACTGAAATAATCATTGATGTGCTTTACTTGAAAATATTTCAAAATATGAAGAAATCGTCGCCATTTTGAAATCCAATTTGGCCGCCAAAGGGACATGTGCATGTAGCGAAAAGGGTACCAGATTGGATCTTTTTCCTGGTTGGTGGGGTAAGGATGACAACAAATATTGCTTGATTTGATGTAGCAAAAACACTCAACTTACACGTATTTTTGATAGACCGCCATCTTGGATTTCATAGCCACCATTTTGAATTTTCAAAGTAATCTGTATAGCTTTTATTTTTTTCATTTGATCTACAAATTAAAGAATTCACTGGAAAAATCATCTTTTTGGTGTTTTAGGTACCAAGATGTGCCAAAATATGTAAGAAATGGCCGACATTTTGAAATCCAAGAAGACCACCTTAGGAACATTAAGAAAAAAATGGCACTAATCAAAATTTTGTAACTTAGGATGTAAAAATGACAAAAAGCAAGGTTAAACTAATGTAGCAAAAATGCACCCTAATTTATACAATGCCATGTACTAGTTTGTTTTGTATCAGGAGAAGCGTATTCAGAAATTAGACAAATAGCAAAAACTCGGTAAAAATATTTATTGCGTAACCGAGAAATAGCAAAAAAATCAAATATTGATTACTATGTACCCCCCACCCTACCCCCCCTCCCCCCGTGCACTTAAGTGTAAAGGGACGTTGGAGATGCATCATTCATTTCTTGCTACGGCGGTCCGGTAAGTACGTATTCCTGCTTCTAAAATTGAAAAAAATGTTGGCGTAAATTTAAACCAGTGTTTGAAAATTCTCAAGACTGGAAAAATATCGAAAGGCATTGTGGGAAAAATTGATGCGACCGTAGCGATTGCGTGTTCACCTTTTGTGTTTGTGAGTACCGAAGTACCCGACAAAAACGTTCAATTTTTTTAGGTTCTATATGTTCAGAGCCAATTACGATACATGCTCAAAACAAAACAAAGAAACGCACCCTCTGATGCAAACACATCCATAGAACCCCTTTGTTTTCCGGAGATATTTGAGATTTAGTTTCATTTACCATGGACTGATAACATTAATCTCTTGCGCAGTAGCAATTTAGATCACATCTTTCGCAGTCTGTGAAACAGGTTACAAAGTGGAAAATACTTACCGGGCCGCCGTAAATTCTTGCTGATTACCTGTTCCTTCCGTCGTGGTGAGTCTAGTACATGTAAACGGCTTTAGCTGGCTTGCTTTAAATTGTATAAATGCAAATGACAAAAGAAAAGTTGATATTATTTAGAAGGTGAAAACGATCAGCCTGCTTTCTTTCTTTCTTACCTCAATGTTTTCAGGATATGTCTTCAAGACTTTGAAGATTACGCAAGCAGAAATTTTCCCAAGTCAGTCTTTGAATATTATGTAGCAGGATCAGACGATGAAGAAACACTGCGGGATTGTAGGGAGGCTTTCAAAAGGTGATATCTTTAAAATCAATTTGATATAATTGCGTTTATGCTTTGGAATGTCGTTAA